>PVIH01015108.1:0-50911 GCA_004025045.1 Sigmodon hispidus
TCACTAGTGGTCTCTAAACAAACAAACAAGAAAAAAAGCCAAACATGCCCAATCAGCAAACCACAACCACCGAACAGCTTGGGATCAGAAACACCCTGGACTGACCCTTCAAACCCCAGTCCAACTATAGGAACACCTGACTCACTCTTGAGGGAGGGGGGACAGAACTGGATTTGGCCAGAAGTGGAGACTGATCTAAACATTTGCAATTCTTATGTCTTCCTGATGAACTCATACTTTTAACATGGAGAAATTCTACTCTCTTTCTCTCATAATGCTCTGTGTCCTTAACTACTTATTGTATAACCAAATGGTTAATTTTTCTTATGACTATTATTTGTATGAAATTATTTTTTTTAGCAATTATTTGGGTTTTCTGTTTGAAACAAGTCTCTTATTGACATCATATAGATGAGTCTTACTTTGCTATCATTTTCTTGATTTTAGGCATTAGAGTTTTAGTCCATTTACATTTATTGTAATTGGTCACATATTTGGACTTTATGTCATTATTTTCCTATTTGTTTTCAGTTTATCTCATCTGCTTTTGGCTTCTGTTTCTTTGTTCTGACTTTATTTTGAATTTGTCAATTATTTTTTTAGTTCTATTTCTTTTTGTTTTTGAGACAAGGTCTTATCTTACTGTGTAGTCCTGGATAGCATGGAACTAACTGTAGAACAATCTAGCCTTGAGATCATAGAAATCTGCCTGCCTCTGCTATGAGTAGTGGGATTAAAAGCCTGTGCTATAATTCTATTTATTTAAAAATATTTTAATCAATTATTTGGAGAGAGAGAGAGAATTGACAGTGGGGGAGGTTATAAATTCTCAAAGTCATCAGAGATGCTTTTCAAACACCTTTTTCTTAGGTTTCTTTTATTATTGTTGTTGTTATTATTATTAGTATATGTGTGTTTCTCTCTGGGTATGTACATATGTGCACACATGAGTTAGTGTCTGAGGAGGCCAGAAGAGGGCTTCAGAGCCCTGGGTCAAAATAATAATCCTTACTTTATAGTAAGAGTACCTGAGAATCAGTCACAAAAGCAATGTTCTGCAGAAGCTGGGAATCACCCTGGCCAAAAGGCAAAGATAGATGCTGTGTGTATTTGGTTAAAAACAATGGTTTTATTTTTCTAATCACACCCCTGTATTCTTCACTGGCTGAGTTCCAGGAAGGTACAGTCATCCTGGTATCTGGCATTGCCCACTGCTCAAATGCTTCATAATACACAGAGTTTTATGCGATCTACCCTGCCCCAACCATTTCTCACACATGGACTCATTCACATAGCAAATTGCCCAAAACTTTTCAACTCTATGATGAACTGAGAATTCCTAGTCAAGCAGGCACCAGCTACAGCTAGGGAGGGCAGGGACTTGACACCTCCTGCTCATTCACTGATGAGCTACGGATGCACCTTATTCTGAAGCTGGAGCACAGCGGAGTTTCAGGTATGTGAGCACCTGATGGATGTGCTGGGTGGGAAACAAGCTCCAGGCCTCAGAGAAAAACAGCAATAGCCCTTGAAGGCTGAGCCAGTTTTTCAGTTTCCTTCTCTCACATGTCTTTTTAAATCACACATACCTTTCTTCTTATGCTTCTGTTAATAAAAGCATGCTTATACACATGCACACACACACACACACACACACACACACACACTCACTCACTCATGCTCTGTGAATCTGGGCTTTTTACCCTATTTCCATCTTCTTATGTTCTGATATTGATAGCATTTAATATTTCCCCAATAGTATCACAATAAAAAAAAACTTGCATCTTGAATTCTTCATCTGCTCCTTGCTTGATTCATTTTATCTTTGCTGAAGTAAAACTTTCAGGGAGTTTAAATTTAACATTAATAAACATTAGATAAAATTCTCTATCTCATTATTCATTTAAATTACTATATGTAAAACATTTATTTTACACTTAAAATTAATTACAAATTGAGTGAATATGAGATTATAGGTGAAAAATCTTTTCTCTTAAATTTGAATACATTACTTTTTCTCCAAGTACACCTTTCAGGTTCCATTTTTTTTTTTTTTGTGAGTATATTTTTTCTGCCTGAAAAAAATTAAATTTCTTTTTGCTCTATCAGTGATTTCAAGTAGTTTTACATGCTGTATTTAAAGTTATTTTTTAAAAAAGGAACTTAGCCGAGAATCAGCTTCATATATTTTCTACTATTAAGATAATTTATCCCCTTTGACCTCTCTCTTACCGGAAGTCAATCACTAAAATCACCACCTGCTCTGGGGCCAAAATTTAAAATTGTTGATATGTATCTATTCTGTTTGAACATCTGTTTTCTTTTGTCAGTTTAAAAAGTGTTTCCCATATCTAGCACTGCTCCCCCTCCTTCCCCTCCTCCCTTAGCCTCCCCCATCCCATCTCCTATCCATTCTCCAAGGAGTCCCAAGATGGGTCAGTTCAGTCTGGCATATTTAGTTGAGGTCCAAGTCCCTCATTTCAGTATCAAGGCTGAGTTAGGTGTTCCTCTGTAGGGAATGGGCTCCGAGATGTTAGTTCATGCACCAGGAACATAGTCTGATCCTATTGCAAGAGGTTCCACAAACTGCCCACGCTGTTTGACAGTTGTTTACCTTTGGGGGGTTTAGTTCCTTCCCATGAATAATCTTCAGTGGTTATTTTAGAGTCAGTGAGCCCCCAATAGTTCTGGTCAGCTCTCTCTGTGAGTCCCCTCCTATAATCCTGATCCCTCTGCTCATATACTCTTTCCTCAGCTGGACTGGAGCTCGACCTAGTGCTTAGCTATGGATCTCTGCTTCTGCCTCCATCCATTTCTGGATGAAGGTTCTATAATGACAATCAGGGTGGTCATTCATTTGATTATAGGGAAAGCCCTGTTTAGGCACCCTCTCCACTATTGCTTTGAGCCCTAGCTGGAGACATCATGTGGATTCATGGATGTTTCCTTAGCACCAAGTTTTTTTCTAACTGTACAATGGCTCCCACTATAAAGATATCCATTTCTTTGTTCTTCCTCTCTGTTGCTCCTTCCATACGACCATCTCCTTCTCTCATGATTTGTACCCACCTCCCCTTGCTTGCTCTCCCTTATGATCCCAGTTTACTCAGGAGATTCTCTATTTCCCCTTCCCGGGGGATTCCTGGATCTCTCTCTTAAGTTCCTTCTATTACCAAGCTGTTTGAGGGCTGTAGTTTGCAGCTTGGTTATTCTTTGCTTTATGTCTAAAGTCCACTTATGAGTGAGTACATACCATTTCTATATTTCTGGGCCCATGTTACCTCACTCAGAATGATACTCTCCAAATCCACCCATTTGCCTGCAAATCTTAGGATGTCATTTTCTTTCTTCTGATTGATTAGTACTCAATTGTGTAAATGTACCACAATTTTAAAAATTCATTCTTCAGTTAAGGGGTATCTAGGTTGTTTCTAGGTTCTGGCTATTATAAATAATGCTGATATGAGCATAGCTGAGCTAATGCCCTTGGGGTAATGATGTACATCCTTTTGATATATGTCCAATAGTAGTATTGCTGGATTATTGGGGAGATTGATTTCCAGTTTTTGGAGGAACTGCTATACTGCTTTCCAAAGTGGCTGTATAAGTTTACACTCCCACCAGCAATGGAGCAGTGTTCCCCTTGCTCCATATCCTCTCCAGCATAGGCTGTCATCTGTGTTTTTTATCTTAGCCATTCTGACAGGTATAAGATGGTACCTCAGTGTTGTTTTGATTTGCATTTCTCTGCTGGCTAAGGATGTTGAGCAATTCTTTAAATGTCTTTCAGCCATTTGAAATTCTTCTGTTGAGAATTCCCTTTTTAGCTCCGAGCCCCATTTTTTAATTGTACTATTTGAGTTTTGACCTCTTGTTTCTTGAGTTCTCTATATATTTTAGAGATCAGTCCTCTGTCAGATGTAGGACTGATGAAGATCTTTTCTCATTTTGTAGGCTGTTGTTTTATCTTATTGACTGTGTCCTTTGCCTTACAGAAGCTTTTCAATTTAAGGAGGTCTCATTTGTTAATTGCTGTTCTTAGTATCTGTGCTACTGGTGATATATTTAGGAAGTGGTCACCTGTGCCAATGTGTTCAAGAGTATTTCCCACTTTCTTTTCTATCAAGTTCAGTATAGCTGGGTTTATGTAGAGGTCTTTGATCCATATGGATTTGAGGTTTTTTTTTTTTTTTTTTTTTTTTTTTTTTTTTTTTTTTTTTTTTTTTTTTTTTTTTTTTTTTTTTTTTTTTTTTTTTTTTTTTTTTTTTTTTTTTTTGTTTTTTTTTTTTTTTTTTTTTTTTTTTTTTTAAACTTTATTTATTTGCCTTGGTGTTTGCCTGGAACTGGAACTATAGACAGTTGTTAGCTGCCATGTGGGTGCTGGGAATCGAACCCGGGTCCTCTGGAAGAGCAGACGGTGCTCTTAACCGCTGAGCCATCTCTCCAGCCCCCGGATTTGAGTTTTATGCGGGGTAATAGATATGGATCTACTTGCATTCTTCTACATACTTCCATCCAGTTGTGATAGCACCATTTGCTGAAGATACTATCTTTTTTATTGTATATTTGTGGCTTCTTTGTCAAAAATTAGGTGTTCATAGGTGTGTGCATTAAGGTTGGGGTCTTCTATTCAATTCCATTGATCCACAAGTCTGTCTTATGTGAGTACCAGGCTGTTAGAGTATCTGAATTAACAGAATCAGAAATAAAAATGTGGATATAACAACAGACATCCAGGAAATACAGAGAATCATTAGATCATACTTCAAAAACTTATACTCCACTAAACTGGAAAACCTAAAAGAAATGGAAAGCTTTCTAAGCAGGTACCACTTACCAAAATTAAATCAAGACCAGATAAATAATCTAAAAAGACCTATAATTCCCAAAGAAATTGAAGCTGTTATTAAAAGTCTCCCAAACAAAAAAAAAATCCCAGGCCAGATGGTTTCAGTGCAGAATTCTACCAGACATTCAAAGAAGAACTAATACCAATACTCCTAAAACTGTTCCATACAATAGTAACTGAAGGAACATTACCAAACTCTTTTTATGAGGCTACAGTCATCTTGATACCCAAGCCACTCAAAGATGCAACAAAGAAAGAGAATTACAGACCAAGCTCCCTCATGAACATTGATGCAGAAATAGTAAATACTGGCAAGCTGGATTCAACAACATATCAAAAAAAATATAATCCACCATGATCAAGTAGGCTTCATCCCAGAGATGCAGGAATGGTTCAACATACAAAAAACTTCTAATGTCATCTATCTTATAAACAACCTTAAAAAAAAATCCAAAACACCAAATGATCTTCTTAGATGTTGAAACGGCCTTGGTCAAAATCCAACACTCCTTTATAATAAAAGTCCTGGAGAGTTCAGGAATACAGGGAAAATACCTAATTATAATAAAAGTGTTATAGCCAACATCAAACTAAATGGAAAAAAACCTCAAAGCAATCCCACTAAAATCAGGAATAAGACAGGGCTATCCTCTCTCCCCTTATCTATTTAATATAGTCCTCAGAGTTTTAGCTAGAGCAATAAGAGAACAAAAGGAGATTAAGAGGATACAAATTGGAAAAGAAGAAGTGAAACAATCTTGATATGGGATGTCTTTCCATATGCTGTACATATCATTCATTAATAAAGGGACTGTTTTGGCCTACAGCAAGCATGTTAGAAAGAGGCAGGAAATTCAAGTATAGACAAAGAGTAAGGAGAGTTGAGTCACGAGAGACTCCATCCAAAGACCCAAGAAACAAGATGTAAAGAAATAGGTAAGCCATGGAGCACATGGCAGAATAGATTAATAGAAATGGGTTGAATTAAGATACAGGAGCTAGCTAGCAATATGCCTTAGTCATAGGTCAAGCAGCATGTAATTAATATAAGCATCTGTGTGTTTTTGTGGTACTGTGGGTCTGCGGGTCTGGACCACAGGCTGAACAGGCTATCTTTATTTGCATATAATTTGGTAGTATGTATAAGTGACCCCTCAAATTTTGCCAAGGAACTTCTAAAGCTAATAACTTCAGCAATGTAGCAGGATACAAGATTAACTAAAAAAAAAAAAATCAATAGCCTTCCTATAAACAAATGATAAAAGGGCTGAAAAAGAAATCAGGAAAACATCACCTTCTATAATAGCTGCAAATAGCATTAAATGTCTTGGGATAACTCTAACCAAAGAATTGACAGACCTGTTTGACAAGAACTTTAAGTCACTGAATAAGGAAATTGAAGAGGATATCAGAAAATGGAAAGATCTCCCTTGCTACTAGATAGGTGGGATCAACATAGTAAAAATGGCAATCTTACCAAAAGCAATCTATGGATTCAGTGCAATTCCCATCAAAAACCCAACACAATTTTTTACAGATCTTGAAAGAACAATACTTAACTTCATATGAAATAACAAGAAACCCAGGATTGCCAAAACAATTCTGTTTAATAATAGAACCTCAGGAGGCATCACCATCCCTGACTTCAAGCTTTTCTATATAGAGAGCTACAGTAATAAAAACATCCGTGTTTTCTAACTGGTGAGATTGTTCCTTGGTTGCTTATACATGTTTTCAGCCCACGCTTGTGCATCTCCCAGATGTACTTCCCTCCATCTAGTTCTCCCTTCCACCTCTCTCTTTCCTCCTGTCCATCCCTCCTCCCTTCTCTCCCTCCTCCCCCTCTCCTCTCTCCCTCCCTCTCCTCTCTCTCTGTCTGTCTGCTTCAGAGTCTTACACTTGCTAGGAGACATCCTTAGGCCCGCCCTTTTATTTTTGCCCATCTTAATTGTACTAACTTCAAAACTCCTCTGCTGTCTGAGTACTTGTGTGTCTTTGGGTTTAGTGCCCATGTTGACAATGGCACTTCTGACATATTTGATCATTTCAATCATTTATCTTCCTCTGTGTCCTAGATTGTCTGTCTGCCTGAATAACCATTTTAATGTGGATTGAGAGGAAGATTTGGGGAACACCACTCTGTCAGTGCTTAATGTTGGAATTAAAGCAAAGAAAATAACTTGAATTGGGTCTTCAGGACAAAACTTAAAAGCCATTAAAAGTAGCGTTTGAAGGACTGCTGCTCAAGCAAGTGGAGAGAGATGCTAAAATCTTACCTTTGACCTTTGTTTGGCAAATGAGACCAAAATGAAGATACCTGTTTCTAGGATAGGGCAAAAATCAGGATAGACTTTCAAGGAGAAAGGCTATAACCCCAGAAATAGCCATTTTACGTAGAATCAATTATAACTTTACTACATCATTTGTATATAACATTTTATTCCCCAGCCTGGGAATATAGCAGGCATCATGAGGCATAATTGGGCCTAGCTGAGCAAAGCTCATGGGTACCCAGAGGATGTGATTGTCTCCTATTACATGGCTGGCACCATCTGTGTCTCTCAAGACCTAAGAACCAATGGAAATGAAGCAAATGTTAGAGTTGAGCATCGCACACTGTGGTCCTGCCTGAGTGGCATTATTCCGTTGTCCCAGTTTCCCAGGGCATACTGCTGGGCCTAATTTCTGTGCTTGCTCAATCTGCTGTGACTGAAGACCTTTACGAGTGCAAAAGGAACATAGGCAGTATTGGAAGCATGGAATTTACCACATTGATGCTTCTCTCTTGTAATACCGTGTTCCCCCCAGGACAGCATCTAATTGCTACTTGAGCAAACTCACTGTCTTTACCTCAACAGCCTTGCCCAGTAGGCCACTGCAAACATTTATTATTCTTTGAATGACAAAGCTCTGCCCATCTGTCTGTTCTGAATTTATTTTTTTTTCTCTTTTGAACTTCTATTTCTGCCCCCATTCCTGTCATTGAGGCAATTTCAAAAGTGGCAACATGCATTGATATTATCCACTCCCCTAAAGATCTTGTGTACTGCAGCCGCCCCCTTCAATGTCTTTTCTGAAATGAAGACCATGGAAGATTATTTTCTGACCTTTCAGGAAGTTACACACATTGTTTTCAGGAAATCAGCATGAGGGAAAATATTGCGCTAACATCCAACTTCTCTTCAACCAAACCTTCCTCTCTGAAATGAGTTCCAGAATAATGCATCTACAAAGGCTCATTTTAAAGCAAAATGGTTGCCTTATTCCATTGACTGTTGCTCAGTGCACTTTGCTAAAAGGATGGAAAGTGTCACATGTGTATTTGGATAATTCAGAGACAGAGCTGAGGGAAGAGGCTGGAACCTCAAGGAAGCAACTGTCCTACCCAGTAGGGGTTGTTACCATTCACAAAGGGGTATCTGAAGCCAGGCTTATCACATCACATCAAATCCAACAGCCATACAGGAAGCTCTTAATATTATCTTTTTTTTTTTTTTTTGGCTAGGTGAGGAATCTAAGGTCAAATAGATGAATGTAAAATTCATGTCAAACTGTATTTTCTGGGCCTTCATGACCTGCCCGTTATCTGCCTCATTCCATTTGGGTAACGCTCAGCTAGTCCTACCTGGGAGACAGCTGGTGTTACCTTGGGTCATCTGTTATTTTATTGTGATTATTTTGATAATCATGTTCTTTTAAGTGGGTTTTATTCACTGCTTGATTTCCAGTGTCTTCTTATGTCCTTTCCATTTTCCACTGCTCTGATAGACTAAGGAAAACCTTCGATTTCATTGTCCAATGACCTCTTCCCTATACCATAGCAGGTGACGACATATTAGTCTCTGATACCAGGGTTTTAATTCTCTAATGTTGATGATGAAACTCAGGACCTTGTGCATATGAAACAGATACTTTACCAATCTGCTATATTCTCTGTATTGCCTGGAGGTTAAAAAGCAAAACTAAAACAAAACCCTACCATCAAGAGCAGTGGCTACTGCTTCCTTTTGGGACAGGAATGTGTGATCCCCCTAGTTAGATAGTTTCCCTTGCTCACATGTCTTGGCTATGTCAGGATGGGAACAGGGTCCTAGGGAGTCAGGGCCTTCTCTTGAGCCTCGAGCAGATGGAGCAGGGGGTATAACCATTTCCTCTTAGGCCATACATGTTGAGTGAATATGGGTTATGCAATTGTTCTTTGTTTAATGTTGCTCTAACAGAATGCTTGAGGCTGGGTAATTCCTAAAGGACTGTTTTACCTTATAGTTATAGAGTCTGGGAGGCCCAAGAGCATGGTGCCAGTGCCTGCCTGGTTCCCAGAAGGACTGTCTGCTAGAGTGGACAGAGAAGCAACCCAAGCGAGGCCCAAGCTTGCTTTGCAATAACTCTGTTATAGAAGAGGGAGAACACACAGGAAGGCATTCACATTTTCTGCGGACACAGCCCATGACTTACCCATCTCTCAGCGTTGCTTTGCTGCACTAAGACCAAACTTCATGGACTTTGGTAGGAATGAAAGCTATCCACGCTGTGCAGTTAGCATGTGCTATGGAGCCGTCTCTGCAGATTCAGACTGTCACAGAGAAAGGCTGAGTGGGAAGACGGCACCGTCTTCTAAGCTTTTGAATGTAACTTCCCTGTAAGTTCCTCTGCCCTTGGCCTTGCTTAGCAACAGCTAACTTCCCATTCTTACTGAGATGGTTGAAATGCCCTTCTGTTGCCTGCTCCCAGTATCCTAGTTCTCTGAAGAGGAAAGAACAAGCTTTGGAGTTTTCAGAGCTTCCCAGTTGCTATAGTGTACGTTGCTGTCCGCCACAGATATTAAGTGGAAGATATCTCAAAAAATAGCAATGCTCTGTTCCTCCCGATTTGGTAAAAGTTTTAAATAGTATTATTATGCACCCTTTCTTGTGATCTCTCTTTCTCTTTCTCTCTCTGTCTCGGTGATTTCCTTCCCTTGGTGTGTATGCCACACACCCAGGGCACACATGTAAAGGTAAGAGGACAGTTCTGTGGAGCTCATACCCTCTGTCCACCTTCATGCAGGTTCCAGGATGTAATCCTATCCTCAGGCTTCTCCTACAGGAACCTTTGTCTCCAGAATCTTCCACCCACCCACCCAGTCCTTAGGCTTTTTTTTTTTTTTTTTCAAACAAGGTCTCACTGTACAGCTTGGGCTGGTCTAGGTCTCACCATGTGGACCAAGCTGACCTTGAATTTGTTTTCTTGCCCCGCCCTCTTGAGTACTGAGATGACAAACACAAACACCAGCCAACAGTTGACTTTCTGACCAGGCTGCAGTTTACCATTGATTGACACTTTGATGTTCAGTGAACTACTTTTCTCACAGAGTCACTGAAGTGAGAAAAAATTTTTAGCGGCCATTGGGTTGGCGTGTTCTGGCGTGTTCTGTGCTGTGTCTTAGGAATGACTCAGTGACTCAGACCTCCAGGGTGAGGAGGGAGGAATGTGGGGTGATAACTTCTCTCTCTCTCTCTCTCTCTTTCTCTCTCTCTCTCATCTGCAGTCCTGGGAATGGAACCCAGGTCCTTCCTTGTACAGTGTAGGCAGATGATCTGCTAGTGAGCTATATCTCAGCAAGGATTAAAACATTTGACTGTCATTTTTGGAGTATAATTTGCGTCCATGTCTCTCCTCTCTTCAGAGTCACATTCTGATCCAGGATCCACCCACGAATGTGCATCTGTCACATACTCCTCTGTGGCAGATGAGTCTCAGCATCTGACACTGGCTGTCTTCCTCTGCTTGGGTTTGGTGCTGTGTGCCAGGAGAGACAGGGCTCTGCCCAGCCCCACGTATGACTCCAGAGTGGGTTTGAAAATGCTCGTGAGATTTTTTTCATGGTTCATTGAGCTATGCCTTTTCAGAAATCTAAGGGAACATGGGACAAAGGCCAAAGGCATAGAATGTGGGGGTTTGTAAATTTTTTCCTGTTTTTTTCTTCTCATGCACCCCTCAACTTCTGCTGCTTTGCACTTGCTTTCTGGCTTGTTTTTCTCACATCTCTAAGACTCAATTTCTACCTCTGTGGAATGAGGCTAGAAACCCTTAGCTCATGGGGATTTGGGAGGAAAGCATGCTCCAGAACTCAATACCCACGATCTAACACCTATATCCAAGCACCCAGCATCCAACACCAAGCACCCCCTTTGCCCCCATCTCCCCCCTCCCCGTGCCTAATACACCCATGCGACCTTCTCCTTCTTGCCTTCTCCTGAAGGCACTTGTTTCCGTGAGTCACAGGCACCACCGGAAGCCCAGTGGGTCTGAGAACTGGAGTGAAGTCTTTAAAATCTATTCCTAGGTTTCTAGGCAGTGTTCTCTCTGTGTTGACACCTGTGGATTCTCTCTCTCTCTCTGTGCTGGTCATTTTATTGGATTGTTTCCTAAGGACACTTCTTTAGGGTTCACAGATGGCAAGGAAGGAGAATTGCTGTAGGAGAGGAAGGAACTGATCTGAGGCTGTCTCCCTCACAGCCGCAGCAGGACCCACTTCCACCAGGGTAGTGACTCACCCTGTATTAATTGTGCAGCAATTATCCCGAGGAGCCTGAGTTTCCTCCCGTCTGCTTCCTTTTGACCTGCACAGCTGTTAATAGAGATGGCTTTTGCGATTTCTTGGGTAATGTGGTTCATTATTTCTAGCACCGCCCTCAGTGGCTGGGATCCTTTCTCCCTCAGCTCTGACTTGGAGACTTTTATGAGTTGTGTCTTCCATTGAGGCTCCCTGGTGCTGTCTGCATTGTCTGTGGGAGAAATTTCATTTGCAAATCAGAAGGAGTTCACAGAGTGTACTGCTTCCCAGACTCTGATTTCATCTTTCTGAGCCTCTTCCTGTCACCTCCACGTGCCTCGGTTGAGGAAGAAACCATCCCAGTCTCCCAGACCTCCAGGAGAGCCCAGTAAATGAGCAGTGGGCAGGAATTTGTTTGTGCCTTAGCGGGGCTAATTATCTGTAGAGGGCTGAGAGCGAAGCGTCTTCTCTTGGAGTCTTGCCTCTCGCTGGGTCAGGCCACTGAGACCTGGACGGTAGAAGCTTCTGATGTCAAATGTCTTTATGAAATTATAAAAATCACACTGGCTTACCTGAAACTTTCTATTCCTTTCAAAACCCAGCAGAGAGAGCCTTGGGTGGCTCAGGGAAATTTGTGTAAATCACACTCATCCTTTGTAATCTGAGGCCAAATGGTCCAGAGCACTAAATTCATGGGCAGTAACTACTCCACTGAGTCTACTGGCCAGGGGAGGTGAGCTTGTTAAGGAGAAGAAAGGTTCTCTTGGCTTGGAGTTTCTTATCCTTTTCCAGAATTGTCACCAGTGTGGAGGTAAAGTAAGCACGAGGGTTCTCAGAAACAAAGACAAAAGTGGTGGCTACCGCGGCCCCAGGGAGGAAGGAACACTAGCACTCCGAGATGGTCTGGCAGGGTTACCTCTCAGTGCCTAGACTGGAGCGTTACTTCCAGGGTTAAGAATAGTGTGGCCTGTCCCTTTTCTTTCTCATGGCTGGGTTCACAAGAATGCTTGAGGAAAGTAACTTGAAGAAGGAAGGTTCATTTTATCTCACAGTTGGAGGGTAGAGTCAGTCCATCACGGCAGAGGAGATGGGTGGCAGCAGCTTGCAGTAGCCGGTCACACTGCGGCTCCAATGACAAAGCTGAGGGATGCCAATAGCACTGCTGTTCAGGACTCTTTGCCTTTGGAGTTAGTCTTGGACCCTTACTCATGCAATGATGCCACTCACATTTTAGGGTGGGTCTTCCCACCTTGATTAATTCAAAGCTAGAGACTCCCTTACAGACATGCCTAGAGGCCTGTCTCCCAGGTGACACAGCAGTCTCTCAAGGTGACAACCTATGCTAACCCTGACGTGGGGGAGGGACACAGAAAGGTTCAGTCATGGGAACTCTTATCCATTTTTGCACCTGTATATTGTTCCCCTGTTTGCTTGAGTCATTGCCCAACTGGGTAGTTCCTGTCAGTTTCTCCCCCATACCTGGGAGAACTGCATTTCTTTTACATAGAAATAATGAGGGCTGCTGACATATTTCTATTGGCAAGGCTTCAGGAAGCCAAAAGGTACATGGACTCTTTGACTCCAAGCTCACGGGTTGTGCTCCAAGGAAAGACAACTGTAAAGAGAGAGCGGAGGTCAGTGCAGGTCACTCACTCACGTTTTGATCTCAGTCTGCAGCACCTGCCCCAGGCCAGGTGCTCTATGGGGAAAGAGATTGTGTGAAGGCTTTTTACCTATTACTTAGGTTTTAAAGAATTGGGACATTCTTCCTTCTAGGACCAGGCTTTCCTGGAAAACATTGAACATAGTCTTAGTGGTTTGGGCTCAATACTGTCAAGTGTCTCTTAAACTTGCTGAGAAGGAGAGATCTAGAGGTAGCTTGGACCTGGATCCTTCATCATGTCTTAAGAAATGAGTAAGTAAAAGGTTTTTTTTTTTTTTTTTTTTTTTTTTTTTTTTTGAGGAACTCCCTTCAAACTAGTTTCCTGTGAAGCTGCTTAAACGGATAACTACATAAACAAATACCAAGATATCTGGCATAGCTGGTATAGATGTTTACACCTTAGTTTAGTTTTTCAGGTTTTATTTTTATTTTTATTTATTTTTTTCAAAAGGATTTTTATTTATTTACAGTATATAGAAGAGGGTACCAGATGTCATCATAGATGGTTGTGAGCCACCATGTGGATGCTGGGAATTGAACTCAGGTCCTCTGGAAGAACAGTCAGTGCTCTTAACCTCTGAGCCATCTCTCCAGCCCCTATTTTTATTTTTTACTTATATATATATATGAGGGAAATATGAGCACAATGACTGGAGCTACAGGTGACTGTGAGCTATGGGACACAGGGGTTCTGGAAGACACGTAAGAGATAGTAGTCACTGAGCCATTGGGTGTCATGACACCCATGTGAGATTGCAAAGCTGAAGGTAGTTATGGAAAAAACTGGCAGTGGTAAAAGGTTTCTAAATGTTCATCAGCTAAATAATCCCAAACCACATTGTAATGAATCCAGGATCCTCTGCAGTGACCTGGGACACAGCGTGTGTGCCTTCTGAGCACACAGCAGCCTCAGTTGGCACTGCTACACACACACACCAACACACACTGCCCGAGACACCTCAGCTCAGCTGTGAGACTATTCCCTCTCACAAATGGCACCATTGCTGCCCTTATGGGAATAAAACAATTGAGTTTCCATCCCACTGCCATTTCTCAATGTACATTAAATCAGTACATCTGTGCATTGTGTTGTATTTGAACATTTAATTTTTTAAAATGCCTCTGGAATTTGTGAGTTAAGTTTTATTTTAAAAACTCAGTGAAATTTGACATAGGATTAGAACAGAATTTCCAACAACTTCTGAAGTAACCCTAAGTATTCTTCTGCCGTTTGTATGGTGCATTTATGAAAGGCGACATTCACAACAACGGCAATTATGATCTCAAAATACCACCCAACTATGAAAACTGTTGAAGATGCTATGTATGCTCTATGTCCTGCAGTATTGAATATTCAGTCAGCCAGGATTGAATTCCTTATATAAAAAAGAGCTACCATACCCATCTTATTAGTATGCAAATCAGCATTCACCTTTAGTAAATGATAAAATTATATGTGAAAAAGATTTATTTTGACTCAGTTTTAGAAGATGACTGGATCTGTTGCTTTGTGCCTTAGGTGAGGCTGGGTACTGTGACAGTGGGAGCATGGTAGACACTGCTCATCTGTGATGGCCAGGAAGCAGAGGGACTCAGGATGCAACCAAGGGTACATCCTCTACAGCTTGCCTTCTCCACTAGGCTCCATCTTGGAAAGTCTCCACCATCTCCTACTAATGCTGTCAGATGATGAACCCATTCACTAATTCACAGTGGAGTATCCATTCGATAAAGGAGCCCTATTGATCCTGGAGGGACACACACACAAACACACACACACACACACACACACACACACACACACAGAGAGAGAGAGAGAGAGAGAGAGAGAGAGAGAGAGAGAGAGGAGAGAGACAGAGAGAGAGAGAATTTACTGGTCTGGTCTCCTAGGCATTTCCCAGTATAAAACCTTGATAATGAGATTAGCTAGTATGGAACTTGATGGCACCAGCACCACTCAAGAGGCATGATTTCAGAAATGGACTTGAGACTGGAAACTCCATGAACCCATTTGGACTGGCCCTCTTATGTTGGTTTTGGTTATTCCTATATCTGTTAAAGTTTCAGATGTCACCACATGGATTCACCAAACATGGGCATGGGTTAATGAGACAATATCAAGGGTTTCCCATTGTCCCCTCCACACTTTGATTCTAGCTATTGTATACTTGTCCAATAATGTATGTAACTATTAGCTTCTCTCTATATATATTTTTACTATTAAAGAATAGTGATTGTTGACAGTTCTTACACACTTTTGAAATAGAAAGGCTCTTGCTGTGCACATATAGAATGAATTCTTGAGACAAGAGTGGCAGCAGGCATTGCAGAAGGAACCATCAATGTGAGCGTGTGGAGAGAGCGAGCCTATCAATGCATGAAGGGGGGGCACCATTTGGCCAGATTGGACAGCTGCATATGAGGGCAATGAAGAGGAAAAGGTAGGTGGGTGGAGACAGTGGTAGAGCACTCTGGCTGTCTGAGAGACAAACAGGATGGCGTGATGATGCGGACCTCTATCCTTAACAAATGGGTTAAGGAGACACAAGGAAGTGTTTTCTGTGAGGTGTTTATAGCCTTCTGAGTAGAGCGGTAGAGGCAAGGAGAAGATACAAGGTATCTGCAGAGGGCGTAGGAGCCTTTTGTAAGATTTGCAACAAGACTCCAATAAAGTAGGATTTGCAAGGTCAGTGAGCACCTGTGGTGGAGTCGGGTGGTTGGAATGAAAGAAAGGAGGTTGGCTCTATCTTAGGAGCTAGATGGAAGCGTGGTTAGTGAGGGCTGAGTAATCAAGCCTGAGTGGGGAAATGGGAAAGTGAGGAGACAATGAGGTAAAGAAGGTTTGGATCTCTGCAGCCTGTGGCTGGCTGGAGGATGAGTCAAGTCAGAAGCCAGATGTTCTGTTTTGATCAGGAAACCACTACCATGACAGATCTTAGACACAGTGTGTCCCAGAGCCCTTGTCTGAAGTGATGGCTCATCCTAGGGTGAGCTCCTGTCTGTTGATTGGCACAGAAATTTGGCACTGCCCCTGGGTTGAGTTACAGGGACAAAATAAAATAGTAAGACTTTTAATTTAGGCCCTCAAACTTGGTTCCTATTGGGCCAGTTGACTGTAAAGAGGCAACCTCCCTTTGTTTGCTGTTGTTTCAAAAGACAGACCAAAGGAGAGCTCTTTGCCTGTCTTGCCACAGCTGGTTCTGGGTCCTTGGCAGTGCCCTCTGTCCAGGACTACTTGTCCACCAGAGCACACATAGACAGCTTGCAAGGCAATGAGAAATTCTTTCTGTTGGTTGGCCATGTTTCTACACATGTGCACAGAGTTTCTTTTTATCTGATATTGAACTGGTAACTTCCAGGCAGAGTTTGGTCTCATCACATCAAATAGTTTTCATCAGTTTCAAAATTCAAGACCCAAATATAATAACAAGAAATAAAAAAATGAGAAAATAATAAGTTAAGAAAAATAAAAATAAGAAAAGGGAAACCAGCCCTCTCAGGTCTCCACAATACTTCCCTGTTGCTTTGAGATTTGTGCATGAGATATTGGCAGCTAAGAACTACAGAATGTTTTTTTTTAAATAATTTTTTATGTCAAGGCCTAATATTATTCATACTTTTTTATAGCCTTAAACAATGTCTTCAGATAATTCAGGTAAAGGCAAGCCCCAAACAAAGCAACACCATGAAGTCATTATTACATAAGACACTTTGAGCTGTGCTACCCACCTCAGTGTCTTTGAACCTCCAGTGATGAGAGAGCACCTCGCTCTCTGGAGGATACTCCGGGAGCTGTTTTGACTTCAACAGAAAACAATAAAACAAGATTCTCTGACTTTAAGTATGTTTGTTACCAGCTCCACCAAGCTCTACACCGCCTATGTTTACCATCTATCAAGGCTCTGATTGGGAGGCTGTGGCAGGCCCAGGTATGTTCCTAACCTGTGACACACGGAGTTTTGACTTTGGGGCTAAAGGTCTGGACTATCCATTACCATATGGATGGGTGATACAGAACTGAGGAGGAGAAGGCTTTCATCAAGGATTTGGCAGGAGAATCTTTCCTAGCCCTGGTTCCTCCCAGAATAATGCCTGCTGGCATCGGCAAATGATGATAGGGGCTGGGTCACTTTTTGAGAGGACAGAGAAACAGAAGAAGGCAGAGAGAACTAGTCCCTTGGGAGAACTTCTCACTTCTTGGAACTCTGTTCTGTACTTTGCAAGCTCCAACAATGCCTTGGCCAAGGAATGCATCATTGTTCCCTCATGCCCCGCTCCCCCAGTCTCTCTGTGACTATTCTTCTACACAGGACTTTCAGTAGAGCTTCAAGTACAAGGTTAAAGTCTCAGATTCTTAAGGCAGCCTTTGCAGCTGGTAAGTCCGTAAGGGTCATTCCATTCTCCTTGCCTACACCAACATTCAGTTCCTCCTGAGCTGTCAGGCTCAGTGAGTGGGGCTGCTGACTGAGGGGTTTACACGCTGGTGTTTGACTACCAGTTGCAGATGTTACCTTTGCCAGTACCATCTTCTCCTTCTCGTCCTCCCGATTCCACTCCAGTACCTGACAGAGAGTGGACATCTGGCTAGTGTTTGCAAAGTCATTTTTCATTCTTCCTTCATCCCACAAAGAAAGCAAAGTCTTGAGCTTAGGAGATGGAGTTTGAGGACCTGAGTTCAGTTTCTTGAGCCAGTGGTGGCATATGCTTGTAATCCCAGTGCTGGGGAGGGAGAGATAAGCAGATCCTCGAGGCTTGAGGGTAGCCAGCCTAGCCTGCTGGGTGAGTCCCGGACTAGTAGGTGACTAGATGATGCCTGAGGAAACAATGCTTGCACACTTGTGTTTTGGACATGCTTGTGCTTCCCCCCAGAGCAAAGGCTGGATTTAAGAGTGTGAGTTAAAGATATGAAGTACTTTCACAAATCTTATCTGCTCTTCACTGCAGGAGTTTGCTGGAGACTATGTAGACCATGGTTTCTGTAGCTGATGGGATTCTAACACCTGGAAAACTGACTTTTTTTTCTCTAAGCTGTCACCATGAGAAGATTTATGTTATGTCTGAGCTAAAAACGATTTATTCTTTCCATTTTTTTTTTTCTGGTACCATTCTGAGAACACCTGGCCTACACCATCATGCAAATTTATCCCCATGTCTCTTTTCCTCAGCGAACTCTCAAGAGACAGGGCTGATTCCCATGTGGTGCCCATGTATCTACTCCATCATGACTGTTCTGTGTGTGTCCCTGTGGCATCTTCATGTCAGGTGCTGGCAGGAAAAGTACCCAGGAAGTTGACCTGATTTTGTTTTATCATCATCTAAGAAACCTGCAGGGATTTTTTGAAAGAGGAATAAAAGCCCAACCTCCTTAGATGGTGCTTATAAACCCCTAGAAAATCAAAAGCAACAAACAGCCTCTGCCATTTCTTCCCTATCTTGCCTCCTGAATGGCTTTCTGCTTCTCCTTCCTGCCCTGGACTCTGTGTGCCTTCAGCAAGGACAGTCACTTACTGGGGTCTAATTTCAGTCCTTCAAAGGTTAATTTATCCTTTTCAGGCTATGCACTCATTTAAACCAAAATTGCCCAGCTACTAGCCTTCTTGATCGCAATTATATCCAAAGGAAGCAGACTACTGAGCTTCATGTATTGGTAATAGCCTTCCTTTCTAGGTTTTTCCTTAGGGATAAAGTTGAAGGGTAAAATTAGTCACATTAAGCTAGAAAAATAGTGAACAAAATACATATTATGTATACATATATTAAAAATCCTCCTGCTACCAATTACAGTCTTTATTAGGAACAGGTATTTTCATGTCTTTATACTAAGCAGAGCAAACCCAAATGAATGGTTCCTTAAGTGGATCTTTTAAATAAATACTCAAGTCCATTTTAATATCTAATAATACTGGCTGCTTAAGTCTTCACAATTTTGCATAGCCAGCAGGAATACTGTTTGATGTTTTAATTATGTCCCTGAAAATGCTGAATGGGTTATAGAAAGCAATTTAGAGAAAAATTATTCTAATTCCTTTTTTCTTTATTATTAGTGTTGTGAGGAGAAAGACACTTTCCACATTCTATTAAAAATCTTTCTGCATTATAAAAATGCGACCTTCTGATAAACTACCCTCCATAAGCAAAGGGTTTGCCTCTTCCGTAAGTGTTCTGATTTGGAGGTGGAGTCTGGACTATTAAAAAAATAATAAAAAAGGAACGAAGACCACAGAGGAAATGTGTTCTAAGGAGAGACGCGGAGATGGAGCATGCCTTGCACGAAAGGGAAGAAGAAAATCTTTTAATTACATTTAAAATTAGCCAGAACCTGTGCTTGTCCCAGAGAGATTCCTGGGAGGGCTGGAAGGCTTTCTGATGAACAGCCTTATGTAATCACTTCCAAAGCTCCACCTGGAAGCCTGGGCTTGGGGGGGGGGAACAACATTCCGAGCTAGATCCTGCTGGCCTCAGGTCATTCTTCTGGGCAGGAATCAAGAAAGTGGTCCCCAAGGAGTGAGAACCAGTGAGAAGGAAAAGATATTTCTAAGGAACAGAACCAGATGTACAAGCTACAGGGAGGCAGGTGGGATACAGGAAGGCGGAGGGAGCAGGCTGGATCTGAGATTGTCTCTCTTTCCTCAGTAGAGAGAGACCTGGCCTTGTGGAGCCTGACACCTAGGTGATGTTAACGTTAACGCTAGATACGAGATACTATGAAGAATTCAGAGAAATGACTCTCCAGAAGAGAATGGTCTGCACAGTGGAGGTCTGGGCCTAGGCTTCAAGTCAGAATCCTCTACTGAAAATCAAATCTCTTTCCTCTTTTTCCTCCTATTTAGCTCCCTTTCTTTTTTTTTTTTTAACTTTATTTATTTATTTATTTGCCTTGGTGTTTGCCTGGAACTGGAACTACAGACAGTTGTTAGCTGCCATGTGGGTGCTGGGAATCGAACCCGGGTCCTCCGGAAGAACTGACAGTGCTCTTAACTGCTGAGCCATCTCTCCAGTCCCCGCTCCCTTTCTTTTTTAAAATTTATTTATAAATTTTTTTTTAATCTATATATCCCCTTGCTCTCTCTCTCTTTCCTAACCCTCCCAGTCAGCCGTTAGCCTCCTTGCTCCATCCTCCCATCCCCTCCCCTAAAAGGATAGGAAGTCCCAAGGTGGTTCAGCTCAGCATTCACTCCAGGCAAGACCAATTTCCTCAGCCTACTATCAAGACTGGGTTAGGTGTTTCTCTGAAGGGACTGGGCTCCGAAGTGCCAGCCCATGCTTAGAAACATAGTTTGATCCCTCCCCTTGAGGCTCCACATACTGCCCAAGTCAACTGACAGTTGCCCACCCTTGGAAGGCCTAGCTCCTTTTCCCCATGGTTCCCCAGTGGCTGTCCTTGGTCAGTGAGCTCCCAGAGCTCCAGGCATCGGTCTCTGTGGGAATTTCCCCCCTTCTCACACACTTCCCCTCCCTTTGTTCTTCTAATCACTTTGCCCAAACAGTATTCCACAATAACTGTTGGATCATCTCAAAGTTAGAACTCAGATGTTAATTAAAAACAAACAAAACCACAAATTCCTGCATGGTAGAAAACCAGTGCCAGCATGATTCAAAGAATAACTGTGTGAAGGCTGGTGAAACACAGATTCCATTCCCCGTCCCAGCCAACCTGAGACCCTGCCTTTCTGAACAGATTTACATAGAGGCCGACATGTGACTGTGACTGTTTAGAGTATGTACAGACTTTGTTAACCCCTCCTTCAGTAAGGCAATACCTTCTAATCCTTCCCAAAGAGTTCCATCAACTGGGGATCAAGTTTTCAAACATGAGCCTATGTGGACATTTTTATTCAAACCACTGCAGCTGACCAGGTAATGGAAATGCTATAAGTCCTTGTTGACTGGACAGACGAATACCTGTGCTTTCTTGTATTTCTATTTCTAAACCAAGTAATAGTCACACTTGGTATCTACTGAGAGAGAGGGAGGGGGAGGAGGGATGGAGAGAGGGAGGGAGGGAGGAAGGAAGGATGGAGGGAGAGACAGAGACAAAGACACAGGAAGACACTGTTTTAGGATCTTCAAACCTACAGTTGCTAACTCTTATATAAAATGATAAAAATGGGAGTTTTTTCATATAATCTATGCATGTCCTTCTATATACTGCAGATCACTGCTAGGTCACACATACTATTCAATATGCTGTAAACAGTTATTAGACTTTATTGCCTAGGGGAGATGATAGGGCAAGGAAGCCTGTACATATTCCACGGCTACCCTTTTCCTCCCACATATTTCCAGTGCTTGGTTGAGTGAGTCCAAGGTCACAGAACCTGAAGATAGGAACCCTCAGATCGAGAGGGCTGATTGTACTCATTAAATGAATGGGGACTAAGTGGGTCTCTTCTCCTGAAGCAGAAGCTATTAGTCTGATGATCTGTGCTTATGGTACAGGCTGGTACTGATCTTTGGAGACATTTTCTTCTGTTTAGTTGGAACACAGTTGAAGCCTATCTTATTTGGCTTATGTCACGGGATATGAAGAAACACTAGCATGCTCTTCTTGTAAGATCTTAGGCTGTTTCCTGTTGTCTTTTGCGAGGTATGTTTTCATTGTACTGTTATTCAGATAACAAAGGAGGCTAGACTCATTTCATCCATTTATTAAATATTGATTGTTATAGTTTAGCTTCTATTGTCAACGTGACACACCTGGGAAATGGGAACCTCCATTAAGAAATGCCACCATCAGATTAACCTCTGAGCAATATGTGGCCATTTTTGTTGATTTCTAGTTGATGTAGGAAGGCTCAGCATATGGTGGGTAGCACCATCCCCTAGGCGTATGGGTCTGGCCTTTATAAGAAACTAGTTATACAGCCAGAAGTCAGCCAATAAGCAGCATTTCTCTATGCTCTCTGTTTTAGTTCCCACCTTGGCTCTTGTCTGCGTGAAATACATCTTTAATATGCCAGATAGATAAACCCTCCTTCTAAGTAGCTCTTGGCCACAGTATTTAGCTAGAAAACTGAGGAAGTCCCTAACCATGTGCACTTATCCTGATGTGAGCTTGGAATAAGCAACTAAATTAGGCTCGATCTAGGGAGTCTATCGGGGCACATGATGCGGGCAAACTTAGTTTTAGTTATGGCCTGTTATATTACCTTGTTTTGTATAGATTGGAAACATCTGTCTTTAATACCCCACATGCTCTAGAGATACTAAAAGAAACTAGCATCATTGAATTTTAATTGCCTTCCTCAAGTCACTTTGTAGCAGTCCTATAAAGTGTGTGTTAGTTTGTCCACATTATAGGTGAGGAAATATGAAAAGGCTAAGAAACATATCCAAAGTTATGTTTATGTTTCTAGCAGGCATCAAAATCAGTACTAATAAAAATTTCTCATCATTGGAAGTTATCCATCAGAGAACAGCTAAAGGTTAAAACTAGACGACAGTTAGTAATTATAATTATCATAGCTCTCCTTTTTGCTGGTGTCTTAGTTAGCATGACTAAAGTTACACCATGACCAAAGCAACTTATAAAAGAAAGCATTTAATTTGAGACTCATAGTTCCAGTGTCCTAGAGTCCATGACCATCATGGCACAAAGCATGACAGCAGGTGGGCAGGCATGGCGCTGAGGTAGTAACTGAGATCTGCCATCTTGATTCATAAGCCTGGGGCAGAGAAAGACTAACTAGTGATGGCAATGGGCTTTTGAAAGCTTGTCCCCACCCAGCACACTTCCTACAGCAAAGCCACACCTCCTAATGCCCCCTAAACAGTTCCACAACTGGGGAGCAAGCATCTAAGCATATGAGCAGATGGGGCCATTCTTATTCAGACCACCACTGCTCACCAGGTAATGTAGATGCTGTTTCAAAATAGCCTTGCTGACAGAACAGATGAATGACTGAGAGCCAAGGGTCAATTCTGTATACTCCATCTTTACAAAGAGCAGCTGTTTCCCTTTCTCACCTTCAGTCTGGTAAGCCTTTTAGATCAAGAGTAACCCAAGAGTAAGAGATCTATTCCAGGTAGTAATTACTAATCTGTTGATTGTGGTCGATATTGTACCCAGTACTGTGTCAACCATTCTTTCTATACAGCACTTAACTTAAACTTTAATGTAATCATTTCAAATGAAAAACCAAGTTTAGAGAAGCGAAGTCACCCAAGTAATGATTGACTGAGACAATAGACTTCCAAGTTCAGGGCTTCAGATTCAAAGCCAACACTACCATATTGAAGCACATTGCCTCAAATGAAGCTTCCTTCATGGCCTTCAAGAGTATCTCCCTGTAAGACATTTGGATGCTGCCATAGATGCTATTGGGTACCCTGATTACCACCCTCATGAAGACTCATGAAGATCTTCATGAGGGTCCCTTCTAGCACCTTGCTTCTCTTAGGGGAGACAGAATGGTAACATGAGTTGACACTTAGGTTGTCTCATCTCTTTAAAGAGCAAAGGGGCTTCTACTAAAGTTGAGGTCCCTAGAGAGTTTGGCTGATCATGAGACAAGTTTATCAACATGCCCCTGGTCTGATAGCTGGCTGTACTATGTGTATTTAGGGCTCAGGTAAGCAGGTATGTGACCTAGTGGTGCTCCTGTAGGTTTGAGTGTAGAGGTATGATGCTCTCTAGGACTCAGGAATGAGCCTGCCCATGCCTTCTTCTAGAACTTGATGAGAGTCCATTATGTCAGTCAAGGATAGGAGACAGAAGCACAAAGCCAAAATGATGATAAAAGACCTAGTTTGAAATCATAGCTCTACTACTATTTTTTGTGATTAAGTGCCTACTATATGCAGGTTGTATGGCAATAAAAAAACATTTAACTAATACTACTCTGTGGTGTAGAAACATTACTGCAATTAGTGGATTACACAGTGGTCTGAAAGGGGAGGGGACATGTTGGCTGATGTGGCCTGGGGTACTTGGGAGGTTTGTAGCAGAAGTTAGTCGTCAGGGAATGCAGAATCATTTTAATATTTTAACAACTGTCCCGTCACACAGGTACATAATGACTGAGTACAAGCTAGCTGATGTCTGGTACCTTGCTAGGTGCCGGGAAACAACAGAGAAGCGGAACAGACTTCATTTTATTGTCTAGGGATGTAGACTGTCTTCACTTCATCCCACTAATGAGCATATGATTATAAACCAAGATGGATGTTCACAGGAAAGAAACTTGGCTGTGAGAGCATGGAACATAGGAGCTTCAGTCAGTGCCAGGTCACAGCTGACTTACTCGAGGAAGAACAGCAGCCAGTGCCTGCAAATGAATTAAGGAGGTGACTAGACCTTTTCACAAAAGATAAGTCCCTAGAGTGGAATAGAATACAGCACATTAGAAAAGAGAAAGTCTGTGTGCCCAGGACCAGTCGGATGAGCGTATTGAGTGGTCCAAGATGGTCTAAGCGGTCCAAACTCACAAAGAGGCTAGACAGGGCTTGGTAAATGTTGGAATTTAGCACTCTAGGATGAGGGCTACTGATGTTGTTGTTTGTTTGGGGCATTTTTGAGACAGGGTTTCTTAGTATAGCTCTGGCTGTCCTAGAACTAGCTCTGTAGACCAGGCTGGCCTCAATCTCACAGAGATCTGCCTGCCTCTATCTCCCTGAATGCTGGTTTTAAAGGTGTGCACCACCACCACCCAAAAACTCCTGGTGGGTTTTAAACAGGTAGCTAACCAGTATTGTAGCTGCAGTTTCGAGATGATCAAGGGAAGAACAATGGTGGACATTGAAAGCAGTTCAGAGTTTGAGCTGAGAATGACAGTGTGCTTGAATTGGGGGCCAAGGATGAGGGGCATGGTAAAGGACGGCTTAGGGAGAAATAGAATGGGGATTGGTGGAGATGGTGTTTCATAATTAAAGGGAGGATTTCCAGTTCCAGTTGCTTTAACCATCCTGAATGGGGCTTTTCAGCAACGTGGGTCATGGGAGTAAGATTAACTCTCTTGACTATACGAGGTCTCATCTCTTTTCTGACCCTCAATTTCCTCATTTGTATAAAGAAGGGATGGGCTATGCTACCACCAGGAGCCATGATCTATTCCATATTGATGATAGTCACAGACAATAACAATTTCACCCATACTCTATACTCTTATCCCTTTTCCAAAGAAACTCCCAAGATGTGATTTCTAGGTCATGATTCCCTACAGTACTAAAAATAAAATTTCAGGTCTCTGTGTTCTAGGCTGAGCACATGAGTTTGGAGCTTGCTTACCATCTTCAACCCTCAGGGTCTTCACTGCCACATAAATCAGACAGGTCATAGATGAGGAAGACCCCGAGGCTGTCCCCACACCCTCACTCCATGAAGGTTCTTCTGTACTACTACTACCTATGACAAGGCACATGTGAGTATCCCAGCTATCTAGATGTCTATCACAGTGAACTAGTTTATTTGGCAGCTTGGAGATCTCCCTGATGCCTAGGGTGTCTGAGAAGGGAGACTGCTGGGAGACTCAAGTGAGAGCTGTAGCTGGGGAGAGGCTGGCACTGGCTGGAAACTCATCTATCTTGAAATCATTGGGAACATATCTGCTCAAGCTTAGAAAAAACCTGAGAATCAGAGCTCAGTTTAGGGTACTTGTGCAGGCCAGGAAACCAGGTTTGTCCTTACCAGGCACACAGGGACATGGAAAGGGTATTTATTAATTTATTTTTGCCAGAGGCTTGGTTCTCCAGTAATACCCCATAAGGCAACCCTGCTGTGCTGCTGCCGTGGCTGGTGGGAGCTCCCCCACCCCCTTATCTTACTCAATGCATAAATCCATTAGCATGGCTTTTTCTTGAGCAGCCAAGATGTTAGAGCCCATCACTCAAGTCATCCACATGGCATTTCAGCCTTTCACTGGAAGACAATTGTGGCTTCAGTCAAAGCCCTCTTGACAGGAGAAAATGCGGACCTAGGACAGAATAATGCGGCCAAGTGCCCGCTGTCCCCTGCAGAATGTGACTCTGTGTGCCATTACTTCCCAAATTGTCCTGCTGAAAGAATTCACTTGTTTACATCTCTTTACGCCCCAGCATTTAACCTTGGGCTCTGAAGACTCTCTCCCCTTCCTCCTTATTACTGCAGCAATTATTTCCTTTGTGGCTTTCATTTTATGTAATTATGATGGACAGTCATCACACAAGCATTTTGCTGAGCGGTATTGGCACAATGAGCTCTCGTTCCTTTTCTGCCCTGGGAACTGATGTAGATCATTTACTGACTTGTCTCATTTGGGGTTTCTCAAGGGTTTTGCCCTCCCAAATGAAATGGAGAAGCTATGTACCTAAAATCTAATAATCGGGAAGGGACATCAAGTGACAATATGCTGTGATCTTATCTAAGAATGCCATGTCAGCAAACGTGGCACAGAAAGTCAATCACAGTTACCAATGTTATGATCATGCGTGGGTGGCTTTTAGCCTATGCAGGCAGGTGTTTACATTTTAAAAATTTATTATGGAACATTCTGAATGTCTGAAAACAGACAGAATATTGCTGGTGGGGATGTGAAATGGTACAGCTCCTTTGGAACAACAGATTGTTGGTTTTTTAAATGGGTAAACATAGTCACCATAGGATTTAACAACTGCACTCCTAGGCAGGCAGACAAGAGAAATGAAGGCATGAACACACAAAGGCTTACACTGCTGCTCATAGCAGCACCAGTCAAAATACTCCAAAGTAGAAAAAACCTAAATGCCCACAGTCGATAAACAAATATCCACCAAAGAGGATATTTTGCCATAAAAAGAAGCTGAGTATTGCTATATGTTACAACATGGCTGGACCTTGAAAAAAAAAAATGTTGCTCAGTGAAAGAGACCATGTACATGGTGTAATTCCACTTAGGTGGAATGCCCAGAATAGACAAGTCTGCAGAGGCAGACAGATTAGCAATTTTAGGGCTGGGGAATGGCTAAGAGACAGGGGGTCTTTGTGAAGGGGTAATTAAAACTTGGTCATGAAGATGAATGCTAAATTCTTAAATATAGCAAAGGTCATTGAGAGACATGCTGTAAATGGGCAAGCTGCATGGTTTTTACTATATCTCAGTAAGACTGATAGAATAAAATGCAAAGTAGTTTAGGTGAGGTTAAAGGTCCAATGACTCCACCACTGACCAGCCTTGGGCCAGTCTTGTATCTCCTCATATTTCTATCTTTTCCCTTCAGTAAATACCACTCCATATATATCTTAACATGAATTCCTCAAAAAACAAAGACCCTCAAAAAAGGAAAAAAAGATCATCAATACATCAAAACATTTAACAATAATGTATCAATGTCATTAAATATACATTGTCCATGTTGCCCTCTGTCTTATATTTTTATAGTTAATTTGAATCAGGATTAAAATTAAGTATATTTCTTAATTTCCTTTCTTGTTGCTGTGGTAAATTATTCTGACAGAAACAACTTAAGGGAGAGAGGGTTTTTAGCTCACAGTTCAAGGTGCATAGAAGTCATAGAAGCAAGGGTTTGAAGCGGCTGGTCACATGGCGTCTCTGGTGAGAACTGAGCCAGCCTTACCTGCTTTATCCACTTCACAGTCCAGGACCTCTTCATGGGAAATGGCCTCACACACAATTATAGTGGATCTTCCCACACCAATCAATACACTCAAGATAACTCCTCTACATATGCCCAGAGGCCCAGCTCCCACATGGCTCTATATTTCATCAACAGTGAACACTAACCTTATCAGCATATGTATTGAAAAGGTTGAACATTTCCCAAGTGTCTTTTAAGCTACAGCTATCCCATTCCTTTCTTTAAAACTCATCTCCAGTATTTAAGAAGCTAAGCCCTTTGTCTTGGACAGTATCCCAGAGTCAGAAGTGTACAGACAACACCCCAATTGTATGCTTTAGTATGTTCCTCTGTTCCCGGTGTCTATTGTCAGCTGATCTTCTAGAGTCTGCATCTAATTCACCAGGAAGAAGAGCTCCGAGCTTTCTCTCTGTGGTTTTAGCTACTTGTAACCCCAGGGTTTGAGTCTGTAGATGCATTAAGATAGTGGAGCATTAACAAAGCAAAAAGAATGTACATGGTTCCTGCCCCACATACAAATTGGAACTAAGCTTCTTTCTCACTTTTCTGTACTCATTAGAAACTTGTCCTATCTTGAAACAGTCTTGAACTTGAGAGATGAACACAGGTCTTAAAGACCTTGCCTTGCAGCTTCTAAAACCCTACACCTTACCCCACAACATGATGGGAGCTGCTTCAACGGCTCTGTGCGGGGATCAGAAGGTCTGCCTATTGCCTTCTTCACCGTGTGTCCATCTGGCCCTTCTCCAGGGCTCGGCATGCTCACACATCTCTGTACTCTTACTCTCACTGTTCTCTGCTTGGCACTCGCAGCAAGGAACACCTGCTGTGTACCCAGCACTATGCCAGAAACTAAGGAGAGAAATATAAGAAACAGATATCTATCCCCCTAAAAACCTCACAGTCCAATGGGGGTAGGGGATCTACAAGTCAATTGATCCTTATGAATTCCTCTTGTCAATCAAGACTCAGGTGACTTGCCACCTCCTTCAAGAGGCCTTTCCCTCTGTCTTTCTAATTCAGCAGAACTGATCACTCTCTTTGTGTGGTCTTTCTTGTCCAGATGTTGGTCCAGTGCTCATCATTACTGGGGGAGTCAGGAGGATGGATATTCTCTGGCTCATGAGTTCCAGTGGGAAACGATCTGAAAAAAAAATGCTATTAATCTTTCCATTTGTTTCTATCACTTACTAGCTGTGTGGTTTGGGCCAAGAGACTTCATTTCTCTTTCTTAGGTGTCTTGTGGGGTTTGGCTTTCCCTAAAGAGTTATATTGAGGACTAAATATTGAAGAGTGTATCTGCAGTTACCACTTATTTTCTTCTCATATCTGACTTAAGCATCACTTGGCACTGAGCAGGGAGGAGAGGGGTGGAATATTTATTGCTTGGCACTAAGCGTTTGTAGGATCACTCATTAAGGAATGGAATGGTATCCTAAGTCAGTTATAAATCAGGAACTAAGTTAAGTGTGGGAAGATAGCTAAAAGGAAAGTCTGTTAGTGCTGTGGGTTTGTAGATAGAGGATGCTAAACTCAACATCTGCCCCTCATAGCAATGGTTCTTCCTTTCTCTCCCTCCCTCCGTCTCCCCCCACCAGCCCTGTGTGTGTGTGTGTGTGTGTGTGTGTGTGTGTGTGTGTGTGACTGATCCAATAACACTTTGATTCGAAATGGGAAATGTGAATAGTCCTGAGGCTGACAAGCCAAGTTTAGCACCTTTCAGCACAAGCCAGCAGCATCAATATTGTTTGGGAGATTGTCAGAGATGCAGAGTCCTGGCCTCTCACCTACAATGGCCGCAGCAGAATCTGTTTTTGCTTTTTTGTTGTTGTTGCTGTTTTTTGTGGGGTTGTTGTTTGGTTGTTTGTTTTGTTTTTTTCAGATTATGCTGGCTGTGAAGGCATACCCCAGGTATGAAAGCAGTCTTCTAGAATAGGCTTCTCTGTTCGAATCATCTGGGGGCAGGAATGGTGGGCAAGAACAGTCCCAGTGCTCAGGCTGTACCTCGTCTGGTAGAACCAGAGTCTCTGGCTTAGACCCAGATGCTGGTGTGTCCAGACTTTCTCCGATGATTTTTGCAGGAAGCTGGAGTTGAGAATCACTGATTTACAAGTCTGCACTCTGATAACATGAGAAGGTTTTCAGTATCTCATAGTGAGCAATAAATATTTGTTCAAAAAGAAAAAGAGAATCCAGGATGGGGAAACAACTCAGTCAGTAAGTAGGACCTGAGTTCAAAACACAGCATAAAAACCCAGAAATGCTGGGTGCTTGTCCAGTGATGGGGAGGGGCACAGAGAGGCAGACGTCTAACCCTTGCTGGCCAGTCAGTCTAGCCTTGAGTCCTAGTGAAACACAAGCACTCCTGAAGAAGAGCATTTGAGGCTGACCTCTGGTCTCCACACACATGTACACTAGTGTACCCCAGACTCCTCATACACAAAAAAAGTTTGGGTAGAGTATATTAAATTACTAAATGGTGTCCAGTTTATCATGTCATGACCTGTGGCTTATAGGTCTCACCAAAACAGCTGTGACTTCGGGTGAGTCATGCCCACACCTAGGCCTGTCTCAGTTTCTTCGTGTATATAGTTGATTGTCCTTAGCTTGGCTTAACAGGGAAGTCCTTAGCATGGTTTTATGAGGCTTTTGACAGATGGGTGAGTATATGAATGAATGGTGTACTAAGGGTCAAACACTTGCAGTGTGGAAGATGGGTGCTCTGGATACTGGAAGCAGGGACCAACCCCTCCTCAATAGATAGGATGAGCAGAGGAAATAGGATTTCAGCAAGGCTCTGGAGTCAGCCCTCCAATGAAGAAAGACCACACATCTGTTTCCTTTTGCAGCTGTTTAGGAAAGGGGACTATTTAGGCTTAGGGTCTCCAAGGAGATGCATCCCTTTTAAATGCCTCCCATACTGATTTCTAATTAATACAGGTCCCTATTTCTGCCCAGCTGTAGATCATTAATAATCATTTTCAGCACTCAGTAGGTAAGAGCTTCTCCTTATGGGGTTAAGGCAAAATAAAGGTTCCAGCAGATTCCACAGCTCCTGCCTCCTGGTGCTGTATGCAGAATAGGAACCCAGTTCCTACTGTACAAGTGACACATTAAAGCCCTTCACTTCTTAAAACAGATGATGGTTTGAAACACTGGGATAAAGGGTTAGAAATGGACTAAGCTCATCAAACACTTCCATATCTGATCTTACTGCCTTCCCAGCTGAGGGTCATGAGCACCATAAAAGGCTTCTATTTGCTGGCTGATTTTCAGTGTTTCCCCCATTAGAGTTTTGCCTGTTGAGTCAGGCCAAGGAGCTGGGTGGGTGTGCAGTGGGTACTTGGGGGTAGATGACCCCATTCCTAGTGCCTGGGAACAGGGAGGATGGAAAGAGTTACAGACAGTGCTTGGTTGGAAGAGTTGGTCAGATTCCTGGAAAACTGTGGGAAGAAAGCATGGTTTTTCTGCTTTTGTTTTGTCTTTTTCTTGGAGATCCTGTAACTGGAACCCCTTCCACTTGGGGAATTCTCCATTCTGTGAGTCTTGGCGGAAACAGAGGTTGAAGGGCCAAGACTGGCTGGCCCTCTCATTGCTCCCAGAAGCACGGTCAGAGCACATGCCCTGGTTACAATATGTCAGCACTTGCCCGGGTTCCTATGGGTCAGGCTCTCCTGTGTAGGAAAAGCCCACTGGAAATTGTAGGGAGCTAGTTGTTGCAAAGGGGTGCTCCTGCTCCACCTTTCCCTTCCCCCCTTCCTCTCTGCCTCCTGCACAGCCACCGTGTTAGTTTTCAGCTTCTGATGCTTTGCGAAGCTGTGGCTGTTCTTGTTTTGTTTGTTTGTTTTTGTTTTTTTGTTTTTTTTTTAATCTCAAGGGATTTTCGTGCAATAGAAGGTAACTGATGCTTCAAGATTTTAAGGTGGAGCTAATTCCATGCTAGGATTAGGAAATACATGGCTCTGCCCAGGAGAGTCAGCTAGACCCATCATGAAGTTGGGTAGAGTTGAGGGTAAAGAGAGCAAGGGGTAGAACAGGGGGACCCTAAGTCTGCTCACACTAGTCAGCAGCCTTTCATTTGACAAGATGAGAAGCCATGCCATGGGGAGGTTCTAATGGGAGAGCTTTGTGAGTGTGAACAGGGACTTTCTGGTGTGATCTGAGTCCTAATGTTTCTGATCCCTGTTGGAAAATAGATTCAAAGAGGTAGGACGCCTTCTTTGGATGGTGTGGTGGCTCCTCCACCTCCTGGGGGTGGACCTTCCAGAACCTGTGTCCAAATACTTCTTTCAAACATGCAATAGCCTTTGCTACTCCTATACTTCCAAGATGGATGCCCTAACGTCCAGACTCAGCCCTGGAGGGGACTGAGAACCCTGCTACTGTCTTTACAATGTGGAAACAAGCATAACAATAATAGCTGACAAGATATATTCTAAGTTCTCCCTGTGAGGGGCTCTGTGTGTCTTTGAGTCTACATTTCCTTGCAGGGCTTGGCTCCTCCATAGGCAATGGTCTGGCATGGATGTAGACTTGCTCAATGGCAGGTATCTCATCTAGGACCTTTTGTCTGGGTACTCACTTTCTCTTTTCTACTCTATGATCTCGTTCTCTCTGTGTAGCCTAAACTGATGAGGGTGCACATAGGGGTCTGAGAACTACATCCTTTTAGTGCTGGAAGATGGTGGTAGGATTCCCCATCCCCTGGATCCCCTGTGGTAAGTACAACTTAGCCAGCTGCAGTTCTCTTGGAGGATCTAGGGGATGTTAAGTTGGTGGGCAGTTATCTACCTTCTAAGCAGCTCCTCCCATGATGCTCAGCTCCTCTTCTCCAGAGGGAAAGACCAGCCAGTGTGAATCTGAAGAAGGGAAGATTGCTGGAAATGACCTTGGGCTGGCATGACCCCCATAGGAAGCCGTCAACCCGTCAAATCACCTTCCTCTTGGGCTCAGGCTTTGATCTCTACCCAAATCCAGGTCAAAGCAAGGCCTGGGGCATCTTTTCCAGGAAGCTGTGGCCAACACACACCTTTGTCTATGTCCCCTAGGCCTCTGCACAGCACCAGGTCCTCCTGGGTCCTCACACTCCTGCCGTGTGACAGGGAGATGCCCGCTGGCGCTTGGGCCGAGCAATTAAGAAGCTGCATTTCCCTTCTCTTCGCTTCCCTAATTGTTATTTTTGTCCCTGCTTTTCAAACCATCCCTGGGTTTTCATTTCATCTTGCCCCAGCCCAGTGCGCCCGGCAGAAAAGCCAGCCTGCTCAGTGGGAGGCAATTTTCCCAGCGTGTCCAGCGATAATTCCAACAGGATTGCTTTGTACATATAATTATAAAACTAGGGGCCACCAAAGTGCACCCATAGAGCAGAGTCTCGACTGTTCTTGGTTCTGTTTTAATTATTAAGCCTTAAAGCAAAAACTAGGTTTCAAAGAAAACTTTCTGTACAGCCCTCAATAGAGTTAAAGGAGGAACGTTTTAAGCTGATGAGCTGACACTTGTAGAAGCAAATATATTAAATAAATCATGATTCGTTTTGGGGGCAAAGTCTGACTTACATCAACTCTGGAAAAAATGGATCTTAATGAGTGACAGTTAGGTGTTTTCTGTCACTTCCTGAGGTAATGGCCGCAAGCTGACATTGCTCAGTGGGTGTCTTATACTTCTGAACAAAAGTTTTTTGGAGTGAGATAGACAAGGTAGAAATCCCAAGGTGACTAGGAGGAATGTCTAATGAGTGGAAAGACATATTTACTGGCAGTCTGTATGTAAGCTGTGACAGTTGACGGGACTTGATTGTAACAAATATAGTTGATGAAGAAAAGGCTGACAGACCGGGAGAGGGGGCTGCGATGGGGGGGGGAGTCAAAAGCCCTGCGTTGGCTGAACCCTGTTAATGGTAGGCTGGATACAAAGCTCTCAGTCATGAAAGGGAGCTGGGATCTTGCAATGATGTCTAAACAAAAATGTGTCGGGTTTGCAGGAGGCTGTAATAGGTTCGGATTTGTTGACCTTTTTGCCCATAACTTGACAGGTTATGGGCAAAAAGATGCTTAGGCATCTGAGGCCGGAAAATGACCCCAGCTCTAAGGCTGTGTGAAAATTCAGTAGCTTTGCAGCCTAAAATACACATATCTGGGGGTATAGGCAGACTTGGGTCTTTAATTTACAGCTGTTATACCTAGGTGACTGTAGTGACTGAGACTCACCAGGCTCTCCATGGCCCACCTCTGTACGTACCAGGAAGATCTACCTGGAGAAGTGAGGAAGCTTGAACAGCAGAGCATCCTGAAGCCTCCCTTCTTGGAGGTCCCTGTCCCCTTCACTCTCTGTTCCATCCCTCCTCCGCACTCTGCTCCAGCACAAAGAGGGTGATTGGCCTGGAAAGACAGAGCTGAGGCATATTAAATGATGACACTTTGTAACTGGCTGGTCAGGGCTTTAGCAATAGGCTTGCCAACGAGCTCTGCTCTTCCTCTTCCCCCAGGCAAATGTCACACTGTAACTAAACAGGATCTTTTTTCATCCTACATGCTGTTTTTCTATGCCACATATTATTTTATAGTTGAAAATAAGCTAAGTCTTTAAAATGCACAGAGCCCACTGCACTTTCATCAAGCAGCTCATTTTGGAGCAGAGACGGGGGAAGGGAGCAGGAAGGAAGAGGTGCTCACGAGGGAAGGGTTCCTCTACAGGCATTCTGAGCCCAACTTCCTTGAATGAATGAGTGAGTGGACAAGTGTAAAAGTGGGAAATTTTTAAGGATTGGAAAAAGTCTGGTTGGAAGTAGTTAGTTCAGAGATGGCTAATGAGCTTTGGCTTTGCCCCACCAAGGCAGGGAGCTGAAATTCTAGCTGGGTAGCCCCATAGGCACCTTGATTTGGCATAGTGCTATATTTCTTGTTTTGCTAACCAGGCAAATAAGTATTCCGTACATCTTTGTTGTTCCCACGTCTGCTCCAGGATCTAGAATTTGTTCTTGTTCATTCCTGAAGTCCCAAGTAAAGGCCCAATGTCTTGACTTTGACAATGACCCGCTTATGGAAAGAAAACCCTTTCTGACAGTCTTGGATAACGTGTCCCACTCTCTCCAGGTCAGTTTCTAGTGTCTCACCAGCTTCCCTGGAAGTAGACCTTAGACAAATCTAAACGACCTGAAGTCCTTTCCCCTCTGGGAGATACGGCTTGGCTCAGTGCTGAAGGTACAGGCTGGCTTTAGTTCAGAGTTCCTGCTCTATTATTGTCCAGATGATTGGGATAGATCAAGAGGTGGGTATCATAACCTAGGCTTCTTCTTAATAGAATATCAATTTAAAAAATCTTGGAGCATGGGAGAAAGTGGCCCAGGCAGAGGAGAGGCACAGTGGTTTAGGAAGAGGAATGTGGTTAGTCTGTGGTGAGGCAGCCAGTGTGTGGATGGAGCGTCACTGTTTCGGTCTTGTACCCAGAGGCATAGCTCTATTATTATATATCTCCTATTTTTTTCTTAAAACTTGAGCAAGTTACTTTTTCGGTGTTGTTCTGAGCTTCAGTACCCTCATCTATAGATAAAATTGTTAGTTGAGGTGAACTTGGATGTCCCTTCCTGCTCAAAATCCTTTGGACTTCACTCTCCACCATAGCCGGAAGTGAAGGGGAGAGCAGGGCAGAGATTTCCATCAAGCACTCAGAGGTCATTGTTTGCCTTAGTGTTCATTACAGCCTCTGCTCATCAGTTAGAGACATCCTCACGGCCAACTGGCTGGGACTCCAAAGTCAAGAGACCAAGAGTCTTCTGAGAGGCACCAGATGCCTCTCATCTGAGGTCAAGACTGCCTGATTTGGGCTCCCCAGCCAGTAGCCACAATCAGTGAGTTGTCACTCAATAGCTTGTAGCTGTAGGCACCGGAAGCTCCTCATTGGAAGGACCTGGGACATCCATGTCTTCCAGCTGTGGGTGGGGAGACTGTGACCCCACTCCCCTTGTATTTTATTTCTTCCTCATGTAAGGAGTCTAGGCAGGTGGTCCATACAGCTGGGCTCAGTCCTGGCTCTTGACAACAGAAGGACGATACCTTCCCAAGACCTCCCACCTCCTCCCTCCAAAGGTCATGTCACTTGGTGATGCTGGGCTTGCTTTCCCAAACCCATTACTCCCCAGTCCGCATGCCCAGACACGACTGGGTTCTGAGTCTCTGCTGACTTGATAAGGCTTCTGGTCTACAGGCATGGCTTTCCCTACCTCTCAGCTTTCTCCCATCTAACATGAGGGAAATGGACCAATATTTTTCTTTAAAAAGGTCTATTGATGCTTTTTACTAAAACCCATCCTGATATCCTAGTACATACCACCCTTGGAACACTCTGTTGTATGTGGAATGAGGGATGCTTTTTCTTTCTTCATCTATCTGCCCCTCTGGAGCTCACAGCTCACAGTGTGGGTATCTGAGGTCCACCAGCCTGGGGTTGCTGCTGTGGTCTTGAGTTGGGAAAGGATGTTCTTTCTTTGAAGCCTTAAATTATTGGCAGAGGAAGAAAGCAGATTTCTGTTGTAGGCTGTGTGATTGTATCCTCTCCACATGTGTGAAGGACGGACAGTCTGGCCAGGATTAACCCTTTGCCCTCCAGCCCTTTGTCTTCTCCAAAGGGTTGAGAGGAGGACCCAGCCCAAGAGGCTGGTGTGCAAACTCATGTCTTCTGATCCTCTGTTCTGGGGAAGAACAAGGGTCCCTTGTTTTTGAAGGCAGAGGTACAGTTGCCACCCTGATTCAGGGGGGCAGCATCAGTTGGATATATTTTAGGATTCCCTATGGGATCCGAATAATGCAAATTCTTGTTAGGGAGATTGGCGGCCATGTCTACAGGAGCAGGGCAATTCAAATGGAGAGGTTTCCCATGTTCCCTCCCCTAAGGGAGAGTGACTGCCAGCAATGGCTGATCACACTGCACAGTCCCTGTGACCCCACACTGTCTGAGAAGGGGGCTCTCTGACTATCCCTATTTCATAGATCTGGACACAGAAACTTAGGAAGGCCAAGAAAGTAATCCATGGTCACACAAATGGAGTCCTGTCCTGAGGGACACTTGCTAGTTACGTCATTCTGAGACCAATACTTCCTGCTTGATGCAAGGATTTGTTTTTCCCAAAGAAACACATGGCCCTGGGAACCCATGTGAACAGCAGGCCCTCCCTACAGTACTTTGGGCAATGAGCTGTTACCTGCAGATCAGTCAAGTCATGAGTGCCCCATGAAAAGTATAGTTCTAAATTACCTACTTTATCTTTTTTACCAGATAAAAAAGTAAAGCCCAGAACGGTTAAGAAATTTATCTGACATTACACAGCCTAAGGCAGAAGGAGGAATGAAACCAGACAGGCTGATTGCAGAGCCTGCTTGTGAAGCATTGGTCTGTTGCACTATCTTTTTAAGTTATGTAATCATGTCAGCAATATTTGGGGAATGTTTTCCATCTAGCACTTGCCGGCTACAATGGTGAATAAGAAAAAATATCAGCCCCCTTTTAGCTTGCATTCCAGAAAAAGGGGGAAAGACAGCAATCACATGTATACAACCACACGCTAAATGTAGAGCTGAGACCTTAAGCAGAGCGCTGGGGTTCAGGAGCATGGTAACCCAAGGATGTATGATAAGGGATTTGACCTAGTTAGAGAGAGCTTCCTGGAAGAAGTGGCAATCAGCTGAGGTGAAGGGCTGAGTAGGAAGGAAGCAGAGGGAACAGTATCCGTGAAGGCTTCTGGGAGGAGGAAGACAGGGAAGGAGCATGGTCCCTAGTGGGGGCCAGAACTGGCCATGGGGTTTGGAAATGAGTTTCAGTTACTGTTAAAAAACAAAATAAAACAGTTGCTAGGAATTTCAAGACTGTTGGGGCAGTGACCCCTCTTATATGTATGTGTGACCTGTGTGGTTGCCCCACTCCAAAAAAAAGCTTAAAGAGTTTGGGGGAAGAATGGAAAATTCTAGAATGCTCCAAACCATGTTCATAATTGCTGGTAGCCACAGGAGTCCATCCATTGGCCAGCACAGGAGGATCCTGTTTAGCTCTGCAGAGCCTGAAGAGCCCTCAGTTGCTGGTAAAGAAGAATAAGGACAAGTCTAGTCCCCAGGAAATGTGTGTTGTTGACATAGACACAGCCATGCTAAGGACACCAATGGCTGAGACTCAGAGGAAATGGCAAGGCCGTCCTTCTGGTCTATGTGTTCACAGCTTGTGTAGGAAATCTCCAACATAGCCTTCTCTCCAAGAATATTTATGGTCTGAAGATGGCTCCCCTATAGAGACTGGCCTATAGATTGTAGCTAGCCCCGCCTCCTTGCTCAGTGTGTGACAAACACACTGAACTTCATGGTGCTACAGTGAGCACAGCCCGCCTGGTCCCAGCTTGTCATTCTGTGCGGCTGTCTTTTCCTCATTCCCTCATCACCTCAGGGTTCTGGGACCCAAGGGTTGCAAGGGCTTGGCAGAGAAGCATTCAAAGAAAGGTGGGTGGGAAGGCTTGTAAAGTCAAGGGGTGCCAGACAAAGCAATTGAGGGAAGGTCTCCACCCTCACAGGCCTGATTAACTTTTCCTCTCCCCAAGAAAGAATGAACTTCTTGTCACTTGAGTCCAGAATTGATGGGCAGAGATCTGGTTCTGCTCATGCTCTATTTACATGGACCTCACACAAAAATTGAGCTATTTTTGCCCGCTGACCTCCCCAAGGCTGGTAAAGGTATATAACTCCCTCTGAAGATATCCAAAGCCAAGGGAGGTACAGGCAGCTTGGAGGGGAAGTTCTCCATAGGCTTTTAAAATGGAGAGATGAGGACACAAAGGAAAGACTTTCCCACCCCTAATACACACACACATACACACATACCACATACACACACAACACATACCATACCACACCACACACACACATACCATACCACACCACACACACCATACCACACCACACACATACACACACCACATCACACACACATACCATATCACACCACACACACACACACACCACACCACACACACACATATACCACACCACACACACACCACACCACACACACACCACACCACACACATACATACCACCACACTACAGACACATACACCACATCACACCATACCACACCCACCACACCACACCACACACACCACACACACACAGGCACGCACACACACATCCCACTACCAGCCTTTTGCAGAGGGCTGCCCCTGGGTGCTTATCTCTTTACAGATAGATAGACATCTACGACAAAGCAATCTCAGCTAGGACCTTCTCTTTTCTGAGTTTCAGAGAAGGTTTCAGAGCACCAAAATCAATGGCTTTTCTCCTCCCCAGCCCGGTGTGTTGTATGCAGACAGACATTTTACTGTAACAATTATAATAGCTCAGTTGGAAATTACTGTCTGGCTAGGGAGTTGAATCCAAGACTGGATCCAGCTTCAAACGACAATATCAGAGGCGAATTAACACTGACATTCAGTTTTGGGCTTTATAAAAACTGCTAGGTTGGGAGAAGAAGTACATAATTGTTCCTACAGCTCTGGGTAAAGGTTAATACTTGGGGCCTTGGCTGCCGACATCTGGGGCTCCCTTACGCCACACAGCACTTTTTCCAAAGACCATCAGGCACATAGATGCTCACTGTGCTTTTCATCTTCATAAGGCTCCCCTGGAACACCCATCTTGTCATCCACTGCTGGGGAGAAGGACCAGCTACCCTGGGGCTCAAGGGTGTCAGCCATCCATCCTTCTTTTCTCCATGTCCTCAATTCAAAGGGACACCTCTGCTTCCACCCACGGGTCTCTGGACAGAATGGCTGAAGACCCCAGTGTCTTTGGAGTCTGTCTGTTTAGGTTAATTATCCAGATGAGACGACAAAGCATTGATGCTTCCTCTCAGGGTTGGTTGGCAAACTTGACTAGACTCAAAATGAACCTCTTTGATTCCATCTGCAAAATTAGATCAGATTTGATAAAGTAAAGATGTACCCTTTGAAGTATTCCCTATCAACATAAGTGCTGAGAACACATGAGTGAAGGAATTTGAGCAGTTTTTAAAGCAGCAGCCCAGAAACTTCAATGAGGATTGCAGCTAAGGGCATGCCCAGAAGGCACAGGACTAACTGCGTCTATCCTGCGGGCAATAAGCAATCGCTAAAGATTCTAGACTTCTCAAAGTTCAGAGTTCAACGAGCAAAAACTTTGGTGAACTTGTGATAGGCTGGGCTCTGTGTTTCTTTAGAGTCCAGAGTGATTTTTCTGGTTTTGTGCCTTAGTCTCTGCACAGCGGGAACAAGCTGGTCCTTTTCCTTTAGCTAGCTTCCAAGGAGAGGAATACATTAAGCTCTCTGCTGCTTTCCTGGGGTGTGGTCCCTCCAGAGCCACAGGGCAGGAGCCATCAGCAGAAAGTGTGTTTATACAATTGAAAAGTAAGTGATCTGTGTCTAAGCCAGTGCTGTCACTAGCCAGCTGTGTGTCCTAGATGGGGTTTAGACTGAGGGTTTTGTTGTTGGTTTTTTCCCCTATATCTCCAATGTTCCTGCTCCAAGTCCCCAACTCTGTTCTATGTGCCAATAATCTCTACTTCCAAACCGGGCTGCCCCAAACGAAGCCTTGCTATTGGGATCCGATACTTCAGAGCCGTGCTAAATGCTAGAGAGAAGGTGCTCAGTGAACCACTCTGTGAGCCCCTCAGGTCTAGCCAGGTACAGAGAGCTTTAATGGAAAGAGCTAAGCATGGTGGGAAGCGCACCTATGAAGTGCTATGAAGATTCAGAGCAGAGAGCAATTAATTCTGCCACAGGAGGAGCCCAGCAAAGGCACTGAGGTGAAAGGAGAGGGTCTGATGTGAGGAACCAGGGAAGAAGAAAGCAGTGTGTGATTTGTGGAGAGTTAGAAAAGGCAAGCTCTGGTTCTGATAGCAGGTAGTGAGGGACGGCTCCCAATCCGATTCTCTTCTCTTAGCTTAGAATGGACTGATGGTAACTTGGGGAGCTCTTTAGCTTCAAAAGAACAAAGGGCTGCTGTGAAAGCTTGAATCCAATAATCAATGCCAAGGGGAAATACGCTATTAAAAATATTACAGCTTGTCGGCCAGGCCAATGGGAGGGTCCTGAGGTGGATAGCTCTCTGTTTAGGTAGCTTAGGTAGGGACCTAAGATGGTGCCACACTGCTGTGTCCCTGAGGGGAGCTGGAGATTTCCCAGTGGGAATCTGCGAAGGCCTGCAGAGTACATTGCTTCTTCCCAGCACCATGGTGACTAAATGAAGCAGGTGTGTGTGCTTGCCTTGTTCATCTGGGGAATGAAACATCCAGCCGTTCACAATTAAACATGATGTGAAGAAGTAGATATAACCAAAGTATGTTCTATGCATCCATGAAAAAGTAGCAATGAAACACATTAGTTTATATAATTAATATATACTAATAAAATATTTTCTATGTATATGTTTACATAGGTATTTGTTTGTGTGTGTGGGTGTGTGCAAATGTGTATGTAGAGGCTGGAGGACAACTTGAGGTGTTATTTCTCAAACATTATCCACCTGTTTTTTGTTTTGGTGGTATAATTTAGATTTAGATTTTAGCTTTTAGCTTTTGTTTGTCCAGTAGGTTATATAGACTGGCTGGCTGTCCAGCAAGCCCTAAGGATCCTCTCTTCATGGACTCAGCTGTCTCTATAGCACCTTAGAAGATGTGTATTTTTTTTAAAGCATGGTATTGTGGCTGGAGAGATGGTTCAGCAGTTAAGTACGTCTGTTGTTCTTCCAGAGGACCTGAGTTTGTTTCCCAGCTCCTGGGTCAGGTGACTTTCACCTTTCCTCCAGTTCCAGGGAATCTGACACCCTCTTCTGGCCTCCTGGGGTACCTACAATCACTCACATCTGCATGCCTCCCTTATACACATAATATGAAAGAAATCTTTTTTTAAGCTTGACATTGACTGTGGGCATTTGTAGATATTCTTTGTTGTTTTGAGGATGTTCTCTATTTCTAGATTTCTGAAACAGTTTTATCCCAAATGGGTATTGGATTCTTCTTGTTGTTCTGTACCCATTGTTCTGATCATGTAATTTCTCTTCTTCAGTCTGTTGCTATGGTAGCCATGTCGATTTATACATGCTGGGATAGATCCCCGCTCAGCCCTGGTGTGTGAGCTGTTTTGTACACTTATGGGCCTGATTTGCTGACACTTCCTGAAGGAATTTTGTGCCTGAATTCATGAGAAATATTAGTTGGTGATTTTCTTTTAAAATTATCATCCTTGTTTTTGTGTGGTGTGTGGGTGGTGAATGCAGGCCTGTACGTGCCAGCGTGCACATGTAGGGGTCAGGATAACATTGGAGAGTTGGTTTTCTCCTTTTAGCATGGTTTCTGGGGACAGAACACATTGCTAGGCTTGCATAGCAAGCACTGTTATCTCCTGGGATGTCAGGCTGGCCCTAGTTTAGAGTTTGGTCTGTATAGCCTTTAGCTGATTTTTGTATTAAAGCATCATCACTACCTAAAAGGAGTTGGGTGTTCTCTTATTTTCAAGAAAGTCATTTGTAAATGGGTATCATGATTCTTTCTTCAAGGCAAGCCTGACCACTGCTGATTATTCTTCTGGACACAGTCTGAAAACCTTTTAGTTAATATGGCAGAAAAGATGTCTCAAGTCTACACCTCTTACCAAGTCTCTGCCATCCTGAAAGTTGAGTCATCTAGCCTCCCATTTACATGACTTTTTAATTTGTACACTCCTCTCTATAAACACATTATGCTTCTTGTGTGTCTGTCTGGGCCATTGATTCAGACCCTTGTGCTTGTTCACTCAGCACATGCTGAACATCAGGTACCTGACTGGACACTGGTCATCCAATGGGAGATGTGCCCATTTTCACCCACTACCCTCACCACATTTAGCATGCAGTCACCTGCAGCCAGGACTCCAGGGTCTCTTCATTACTGTTCTTTTCTTCCCTTACTTTTTCGGGGACAGGTGAGCCTCTTCTCCGAATGCTGCATTAATTTCCTCTTCCTGCTCTAATCTAGCACCACACACAGAGTAGACTGTAAATCACAAAACCGTATTGCCTTGCAGTTCTGAATGGAATTACTGACAAGGCTGTGTTCCTCCTGCAGGCTCCAGAGGAGGGTTTAAACTGCCTTGTCTAGCTCTGGAAGTTACCTGCATTCTTTAGCTCCTGACTCTCTTTCCTCTTAGGGTCACTAATGACCAGTCCAATCTCCGTTGACATCACTGTTGCATTTTCTTTTACCTTCCTTGTCTTATGAGGATTTGGCTCATGTTCTTTGCATTGAGACTTCCTGTATTTCCAGGAGATAATCCATTTTAGCGCTGGCTGATTTGCAACCAGATTCTACCTGCAGCTTTAGTGCTCTCTTTCTTTTACATATGTAGTAGGATTATGCTGGTAATGTTGTACATATTTGTCCTGCCCATGGGTTTAATAAAAAGCTGATTGGCCAAAGGCAAACAGGAAGTGTGGGTGGGGCTACAAGGCTAAGAAAACTCAGGAACATCTCAGAGCAGACACAGATGGCAGACAGATGCCATAGAGCTGCCAGGGAAGAGCTGCCATAGACACCACAAAGAGACGGCAGCAGACTCAGAGGAAAGAAGCTGAAATGCTGCTATGAGAAAAGGTACTGAGCCACGCGGCTGAACAAGATGGGTTAGTTCAGATGAAGGAGTCAGTAAGTTATATGCCTGGGCCCTAGGTCAATCAGCATAAAAATAATATATGCTTTTGTGAGGCCAAGAGTGAGACTAAACATCTGGTCCAGGCCCAGAAAGTCTGGGCCAGAACTTTATACAACAGACATATTCATGTGTTCTGGGTGTTTAGATGTGGACAACTTTAGGGGACATTATTTACCATAGCTATTATTACAGTCAGCTTTAATTGTCAACTTTGCACAAACTAGAATCACCCCGGAGAGTCTCACTGTCTTCATTGAATTGACCTGTGGTGGGCATGTCTGTGTGGTGGTGTCTGAATTAAGTGAGTAAATGTGGGGAGATCCTGCTATGGGTGACACCACCCCCTAGGCAGAGGAGTTTGCACACACATGTGTGTGTGTGTAAATTTAATTGACCATAAGCAAGTGAGCATATGAATTTCTTTCTTTCTGCTCGTGAGTGCAGATGTACCATGACTAGCATTTGAAGTTCCTGTCTTGACTTCCTTAAATGATGATGTGCAGCCTTCATTGAACTGGAACAAGCCTCTGTCCTTCTTAATTTGCCATTTGTCACCATGTTCTGTCACAGCAACAAAACTAAAGCTAAAGCATGTAAATAGTACAGATGGACATCACTACAAAATATAGAACACATTTTTGAGTGTGCTGGTACCCTTTGCTGACATCAATGAATCTGAGCTGGGGATCTTGTCCTGAATCTTGTGTGTTTTTTAGGCCCCAAATGGTTTTACACTTCTGTCCCTAGTGTGAATACACATAGTAAACGTGGATATATCCTAACTCCTGCATTGTAGTCAACAATACATATAGATACCCACCTAATTCTCTTACTTTCAAGAGATGGATTCCAGGTTGCTCCCAGCTCCTCTGAAGTACAGATGTTGTGGTAACTATCCTGCTCTACACACTCACCAGCTCTGCCTCAGAGCTCTGTTTCACAAATGTGCTCTGGGCTTACGCTTCTGACTTGTCAATTTCAACCACTTCCCAGCTGAAAAGCAGCAGCTAGCCAGCCAGGGGAGGGAAGCAGACCTAACTAGTCATCTACCATGAGACTTGCTAGAATCTAAGTGTATCAGCATCCTATCTGGTTATTAATGCAGAGAGGGATTTGTTCAGTTCTCTGACCCAGGTCTCATGATTAGTAAGAATCAAATCTGGATTGGGCAGTGTTTACTTTCAGTTATCTGTACACCCCTGGACATACCTCATTCTTCCTATACACATTATCTCATGGTTAAATGATCAACATGGCAGAGTGGCTAAGGCTGCATAGAGCCAGGCTTCTAAGTCTGGAACTAGGACCTGGCTCCATTACATCTTTAGCTGCATGGTTTGGGATGAGGATTCTCATTCCTGGAATCCTGGATGTCATCATCTGTAGCTGGGAATGGTGCCCTTCAGTTATGCCTGCAAGCCTGTTACTCGACCCTGTGAGTTGCTTAGAAGGCTGTGGTGCAGTTACTTTCTGTCTCCCACTGAGGTCCTCAGCAGTAAAAGCTACCTCATTAATCTTCGTTCCAACTTTGTGCTAAGTTTGGTATTTTGCTCACAAATGACAGTTGGTGACACTGTTCAGCTCCAAAGCTCCGAAGCCTGAAGATTTCCACAGTTCTTGGGTGAGGCAGCAGGATCCAGAGAAGATTTAATGATGGTAGAGGAAAAGACAGTCTTTGAGTCTGTTCATCCCCTTGAAGGTCTTTGATAGACTGTTTTTATTATGTGTGCTCTCCTGCCTCAGTTTCCCCAACTGATTTCTTAAATTCCATGTTTGATCTTTCTGGGGAAGTTCGGGTGCTGTCCCCTCTGTTGGTGACACTGCCCCTTTTGGGAGGGGGTATGATAGTGACTTCCGCACTGGTTTCTTTCTCTGCAGGAAGAGGGCTCCTCCACTCTCCGCTTTACTGTTAATTAGTCTGTGATTTCTGTGAGGGCTTAGTAAAACCTGAGGGATCTGAGGACCTCGGGCGCCATTTTCTCACGGAGCTGTTAAACAATCATTACAGATGGAAGAGCTATGGTAGCTCACGTGGGAAGGTCTGGTGGCTCCTAACATCCTATTCCCTTTTCCAGCCAGAATGAATGCATAATCAAAGTCCAAGGAAACAGTTTCAAAGTTCCAAGCTTATACATCTGTAGGGAGCCGGGAGCCCGGTCAAGCAGGAAAGACGGTGCCGGTTTCCGGTACCAAGGCGCGGCCGAGGCGATAAACAACGCTTCTGCGCATGTCCCCCGGTAAGTTTCCACTCTGTGAGCCAAGCCCTCTGACCCTGCGTCATGTCAGGCGAGAGTCTGCAACCAATCAGAAGGGGAGACGGAAGAGGCTAGGGCTTGACAGTATAAAAGCCGGCTCCTGGCAAGGGGTCGGGGTCTTCTTCCCATTTTGTAAAGAATAAACTTGCTGCAGAAGGATCCAAACTGCGTACTGCGTTCTTCTTCGCAGGCGAAGACAGGGCGCGGGACATACATCCACCAGCCAAAATTTCTATATAAATGGTCAATGAGGGTTGACACTTAGTGTAGTACTCTAAGTAACTCATCACTCACACACACACACACACATGCACACACGCACACTGTCAGTGTCTTGACAGCCTGTCAAGTTGGAGAGGTTGTGATTGAGTCACACAGATTCTTACCTGATGTCTGAAGTAAACCCACAGGAAGTGTTTCCTTAAATGAGTGCTAGGTTCAACATCTAGAATTGAGGAATTCTGGCAAGTTCTGCTGTGGTATCAAAGCTTGGGGCAAGCCAGGCATTTTCCATCTGTTTCTGGAGCTGCAGATGAACTCAGCCCTCCAGGCACATCTGAACAACCCAGCAGCTTAGCAGCCAAAGAGATTCAAGATTGTTTGCAGTCAGAAAGTTGTAACTTTTGTTGCGGTTCCTCAACTAAAACTTCTCCAGAAATCCAAGTTTGGCAGATTCCTGAGCTGAAGTCCCATTGGAACATGTTCATGTAGCCTTTGTCGCTTGGGTGAGAGTTATGTCTAAGCCCCACTGTGAAGCTGTATGAAAGATGGACAGAAACATCTTAGATGCTATGCCCGACTGAGGACACATGCCACCCTCGAGGACTTCTCAAGGGAAATTGTGGGGCAGAGGGCCCCTATGAGACTAAAGGGGAGCTGGCTCATGCACTTCATTTAGACAGAGCACAAGGCTGAACCTTTCTGGTGTGAATAAGAAGTTTGTAGACAAAAATGTTAAATCTGAATTCCAGGTTTGAACTACAAATAGGAATAACTAAGGTGTTCTAAAAGAAAAAGTTTCTTTAAAGACTGTGACCTTGTGACATTGGAGGCAGTCAGCAGCCGCTCTGAACCTTGACTTCCCTGGATTCGGGCAGCAGCAGCTGCATTAGGAGCAAGTGTGAGCTCAACTGCTCACCGATATCTTCTGGGTTGGCAGCTCCTGGCGTAGAAAGCTGGTCACTTAATAGAAAGGCTTCTCTGCTCAAAGAGACCATCTCCCCTCCAGTCTTAACCAGCTGTCAAACTTGAGGGTGCTTGAGAATCAAAGGAACTTATTTCAAATGCAGATCCCTGTAACCTACCAGAAGACATAGTCTGGCAGAGCTGGTGCCCAGAAACCCACAACTTTAACAAGCACCCAGGTGATTGTGATGTAGACAGTTCCTAGGCTACACTTTGAATTCTTGTGATTTAAGGATACCCATAGAAAGAGGCTCAGGAAAGGCAGTACACACATCTTCAATGTGAATTATTCAGTCCTATCGCTTTCCTACCAATGAGTAACCAACCATTCTTTTTTTTAAAAAAAAAAAAAACAGATTTTTTTTTTAGATTTTTAAAAATTTATTTTATGTGTATGAAATATTTTACCTGCACATATGGCGTATATGTTTGCGTGCTAGGTGTGTGCCTGGAGCCAAAGTAGGTCAGAAGAAGGCATCAATCAGATCCCCTGCAAGTGGAGGTCCACACTCGGGTCCTCTGCAGGAGCAATGTGAGCTGGTCATCACTTCAGACTGCTAACCATCCATGAGAGAATGATACTTTTTTCCTTGGGAGAAGAGAAAAGCATTTGTGATTAAGTATATGGGGAAGATGGGTCTACAGATGCTACAACTTGAACAGTCAGGGATGTCTGTTGGCTAAATGACAGGCAACATAAAAATCTTTAGGTCCTTTTGTTTGGTGACAGCTATTCCATATCCAGTCCAGCAGTTTCTCTGTCTCCCAAACCTGTGCATGCTGTGTGTGTGTGTATATGTGTGTATGTGTGTGTGTGTTTCATGGTCTGCTGTGAAAGCCAGGATGCCTTGTGGGAGTTAGTTTTTTTTCTCTTTCTACTCTGTGGGTTTTAAGGACTGAGCTCAGGCTGTCAGGCTTGGTAACAAACACCTTTGCTCTCTGAGTATCTAGCTGGCCCATTTAAATAATTTTTCAAATCCAAACTCAGAACCTTGGACTCCTTGGCAATGCTAGTCAGCTATAATATAATTTTTACATTTAACCATTTTTTTTTCAAAAAAATAAAGATTCCTCTATTTATTTCTGAATTTCAGTCATGTGTCTCCCCATCCCCAATCCTTTTCTTACTTGGCAGCATTTTGCTTTAGTTACAGGGATTTTAATTTTGTTGGCCTTTGTCCATTTTGGGGCTGTGATAAGCATGCTCCCAGGTGAATGCTCACAGATGATGGCAGTTGTGCCATTAGCCTTTTCCTGCTGCACCTGTTCTATGGAGATGACACATTTCTTCCTGTGCACCTGGACTCCTTTGCCAGTCTGCTGACCTATGTATTGTATCCTTGAAGGTGAACGTCACCATCTTTCAAACGGACATTATAGTACTGCTGTCTCCACTCTCTGGAAAGAGGGGAAGTCATGATCTCCTTTGAGTGTGAGAAGGTGCATTGAACCTTTATGATTCTAGCTCCTGTTAGAAGTCTCAAAGGAACTGAACTTCCTTCAGTGGTTCTGCTCCAGCAATAGCCACAAAAGGTAAAAAACAATTTCATACATAAAGATATTATTCTGGTTTGCCTCACAGTGGGTCTTGGACTCACCACTTTCTTAGTGTTGGATTAGGAATTTGAGAATTTGCCTGGATTTAGAGGAAGCTGGCCACAGACATGCTCTGCCTTGGTTGACATCCTAGCAGAGTGTTCTACAGAGGGATGTGATGGCAGAAATGTGATCAGAGAAAATCCATTCACTCTAGAAGAAAGAAGGCATCGTGCCTGTGTGAGTTTACACAACATCTGACAAGAACAGCTGGAAAGAAGAAAGACAGACTGTCGTTCAGTCTCAGGGGATTTTAGAGCGCCCTGACAGAAGGCATGGCTGAGCATCTCTGTCTGTGACGGTTGGAATTTGAAGATGAGGCTGTGAGGCTGCTCATATCTTGGTGGCCTGGAAAACAGAGAGCAAATCAGAGTCAGGGGGGTGTAACCTTCAAAGATCTGCCTTAGTGACCTTACTCCCCTTAAGGGTTTGATATCCTCCACAAACAGTGCCAACATCTGGGATATAAGCATTTATAACATGAGCTTGGGTGTGAGACTAAACCATAGCAACACCTGATGTTAGATATCAGATACGTGGATATTCTCATGAGTATCTGAAGAATATTTGGTTTGCCTGGAAAGCGGGACAATACAATAAACAGTGCAGACATGATCTTAGCCTAGGTCTTGGTTGTATTTAGAGGGTATCAGTTATTGACTAGACAAGATCTAATATGAGAGAAATTATTCTGCTGTGTGAGAGTAAGGCAGAGAGAATTTTGATGAATGTAAGACAACTTACTCTTTACATCATTGTCTTCTGTATTCATGGAGGTAATTTTCTTACCACCTTCATTTGTAATTGCAAAGGCAATAAATATGTTAGTTGTGGAAACATTAAACATAGCTCTTAGACATAGAAGCAATAAACGCACACATTTCTGCAAAGTTGAAATATTCTTTACAACTATAATAATAAATGTATATTTTAATAAACACTTAATTTTAATTTCTTACAGTGTGTGTGCCTGTGTGTGCTTGCTGGTGCCTATGGAAACCAGGAGGTATCTGATGACCTGAAACTAGATCTAGAGGTGTTTGTGAGCTACCTGATGTGTGTGCTGGAATGGAACTCAGGTCCCATGGGAGAGCAGAAAGTGCTCTTAACCCCTGAACCATCTCTAGCACCTCATTCTAATCCCAATTCTAATGACTCCATTGCAATACCTCATTTTTTAAAAAAAGGAATCCTAATAAATTTAAGGTATTTAAGTTATTTTTATTTTTTTCTGCCACATAGAATTGCTTCCTGGGGGATAAAAGTCTTAGACTTGCTGAGCCCAAGGATATGTCCATTTTTAAGGCCTTAGAGGCCCTTATGGTCCTCACTGCTCCCAGCACTTCAGGAGGACTGTCCTCTATGGTCTGGACCACCTTACACAGGGATGCTATTTTGTGTAGTATGGGTGTGGGTATGGTAATTTATGTGGTAACTATTTATTTTTCTACACTTGGAAGATAGGTATCTAGAATAAATCATTCTGTTGGATCCTCAGTAAAGAGTTAAAATAAAAGCATCATCTGTTGACACTCTAGGCACTGGAGCCATGCCTGACTAGAGTCTGTCATTTATAGTCAGTGGCCAAACTAGCTCCATTACCTCTAAGCATGCAGGTGTGTGTGGGGTGTGGACAGGCTTCCCACTGTAAGGTGTAGTAAGAGCACACACATCTTCACAGCTGCTCTGTTGCTTTGGAATTTGCTTGAAAAGGAGATATTTGGGATACCATGTGTTTTACCAGACTATCCACAAAGAAACCTGCCCTTCTGGAATTTATGACTCCTGGAGCCTGCAGAAACAGCAGTACCAAAGGCCTGTGAAAGTGGATTAACACTTGGGACTACTTTCCCAAGCAGACAGCCCTATGCAAAGATTCAGTGGCTCAAAGACAAAACAAAGAAGGAGAATTACAGACTGATTTCCCTCATGAATATAGATGCGAAAATTCTCAACAAAATTTTGGCAAACCGTATACAACAAGGTATAAAAGATATCATCCACCACGACCAAGTAGGCTTCATCCCAGAAATGCAGGGCTGGTTTAACATACGAAAAACTGTAAATGTTATCAATCATATAAACAAACTAAAGGAACAAAACCACATGATCATATCCTTAGATGAGGAAAAAGCCTTTGACAAAATCCAACACTCCTTTATGATTAAAGCCCTGGAGAGATCAGGAATACAGGGAGAATACCTAAATATAATAAAGGCAATTTACAAGAAGCCAACAGCCAGTATCAAACTTAATGGAGAAAAACTCAAAGCAATCCCACTCAAGTCAGGAACTAGACAAGGATGTCCTCTCTCCCCTTATCTATTCAATATAGTTCTCGAAGTTTTAGCTAAAGCAATAAGGGAACGAAAAGAGATTAAGGGTGTACAAATTGGAAAAGAAGAAGTGAAGCTATCTCTATTTGCAGATGATATGATTGTATACATAAGTGACCCACAAAATTCTTCCAAGGAACTGCTACAGCTGATAAACACCTTCAGCAATGTAGCAGGATACAAGATTAACTCAAAGAAATCAGTAGCCCTTCTATACACTAAAGATAGAAGAGCTGAAAAAGAAATAA
>PVIH01015109.1:0-26133 GCA_004025045.1 Sigmodon hispidus
AAGGTATTAGCTCAACTATGTTCATAGCAGCATTATTTGTAATAGCAAGAACCTGGAAACAACCTAGATGTCCCTCAACTGAAGAATGGATTAACAAACTGTGGTACATCTACACAATGGAATACTACTCAACAGTAAGAAAAAATGATATCCTAAAATTCGCAGGCAAATGGATGGATTTGGAGAATATCCTCCTGAGCGAGGTATCACAATCTCAGAAAGATAAGCAGGGGATGTATTCACTCATTAGTGGTCTCTAAACAAACAAACAAGAAAAAAAGTCAAGCATACCCAAGGGGCAAACCACAAGCACTGAACAGCTTGGGATCAGAAACACCCTGGACTGACCCTTCGGACCCCACTCCAACTATAGGAACACCTGACTCACTCTTGAGGGAGGGGAGACAATACTGGATTTGGCCAGGAGTGGAGACTGATCCAAGTATTATTGGGTCAGTGGGAGCATAGGATTGTCTGCTCCCTGCCCAGGGAGGGGATGAGGAGTTGCAGAGAAGGAAAATGACCTGATGTGGCGGGAGGGGGAAGGGACCTTGAATAAGGATATACAGGGATGGAAAAAAAAATTCAGAGGGAAAGCTGAATACAAAGTAAATATATGTGTCACAATCTTAAAAATAAAAAGAAAGAAAGACAGAAAGGCTAATACTATAGATTTTTAGAGTTCTATCTATAAACTTTGCTCTCAAAGACAGGCCAAGGTTGTAATTTTTTGTATATTTTAAAAATTCCTGAGGGCTATAGAGATGATTCAGTGGGTAAAGTGTTTGTGACAAAAGAAAAAAAAAAAAAAAAAAAAGAATATCGCCAGGGGAAACTGTAAGCAGAATGTATGATGCAAGAAAAAGTTTTAATGAAATAAATAAAAAATAAAGGCTATTCTAGCTTTCTTTTAGTTGGTGTGAACATACTACATCTTCCCTATCCCTTGATGTTTAAGTCTATAGGTAGAAGAAATTTTTTGTTTTCAACATGCAGCTGTACCATATTGGTTAATATACTCAACAGAATAGAGTTTTATTTGAATGAATGAATGAGTAAATAAATAAATAAATCAACTTAGACTAAAAGTTAAGATTAACCTAATGAACAGTAATGGCGTGCAATTTCCTAATATTCATCCAGAAATTAGGTGGTACATTGCACACAATGAACACCCTTCAAAAAGCACCAAACAAATCAGAGTAACCTAGGAAAACATCCCCAGTGATCATATTGATACGGTGAAGCCACATCCCTGCCCTACTCCAGTGTTTTAGTGGCAAGTGAAAATCAGATGAGTAGCCTAAGGAGTTATCATTTTTATAATTCTATCATATTCTGCATGGACAGAAATTCGAACATGAAAATAATCTTTAATTTGTGGAAGAATTGCCTTGCTTTGAGATTGCCACACACTGTCTTGGAGCATTCTATTTTGAATTTCTTACTATACAAGTCAATTGCACATATATTCCATTTATGCCATCAATTAATTTCAGCATTAGATTCTTTTTTCATTTGCCTTCTTTGTGACCTGCAGGAACTGTATTACTAAAGAATGAAACATGAACTTGTATGACATGACAAATAAAATGGATGCAGGAGATGATCATGATTGCAAGAGCCAGCCATGTGTCATTATGAAGAACAACATTAGGAGCTCACAAAGAATAGTAATTGTCAAGGTAGAAAATTACTAGATACATATTGCTCAAGATTGCCACATTCTGAAAAATGTCATTATCTCTATTTTCTGTTCCTTATATATTAATACTCTTTATTCTCTTTCATGAGCCAGACTACTATTGATCTATCTATTCTTTTGGATTAACAGACCAATACATTGAGACTTTTAAAAACAGCCAACCATGTTTCATCTTCATTGTTGGAGTCAGATTGTGTCAAAACTTATTACCAATCCCCAGAAAGAGCAAATATGGAAAGCTAAATTATCTCAGAAAGTCTCAATTTTTTTTTTTTTAATTTCCCTGAGGCAAGGAAGAATAAATAGCTCTACCCTAAGGGCTAATGGCACAGCACCAACTTTTCACTTAACAGCTATGACTATGAAATTTCTTTAAAGAGTTCGACAGGATATTTTAAAAATGCAAATATGATATTCTGCTGCATGACTTTTTTATTTTTAATATTTAAATGTTGCTTAAATTTGCCTTTGAATGAAATTGATGGGCTAAGACAAACTTCCATGTTCAGACCACAACTGGGCATATCATTCTATATGTCTGAGAATAATTGTTCCCCAAACTGAGAATAATTGTAGAGTATATTTCTTTTCTATAAAAAAAATGGTGGTGAAATCTATGGTAATATAAGAATTAGTGAGTCATAAGAATTCATGTGTTTTGATCAAATGAATCTATTTTAGGCTTTTGCTCAAAAAGACTTTTCTACTGAACACTACAGTGTGTTTAAATATGTTGATCAGTCACACTACTTATCTATCTGCCACCCCCTTGGAGCTCTCATTTAAATGATACAGTCATTGAAAATACTTTTGCAGTGATGAGTTAATGACTTCCTTTAATGCTAATATATTTTAAATATCTGGTCTCTATAGGTAACTACCTCTATTTTGGTCCTTAACTTTAGCAAAACTAATAAAGATATAAATGCAACAAAAAGGTACATATATTTAAAAGGTACAAACCTAAAAAAATTTAAACTGTGTCTAAACAACCGCCATAAGAGTGCTAAGAATGAAAATTTTTATATGTTTTTTTCCATTCACTTTATCCTATTATAACATATTGACAGAGCTGAGGAAACAGGTCACTCACTAAAATACTTGCCTTACAAGATTCAAGACTTTGAGTTTGACACTCAAAATGTAAGGGTTTTGTTTGATTGATTTTATATTAGGTATAGTGGTGACCACATGCTTGTAATCTCAGAATGGGGGTGCAATACAGAGACGGGCCAATTTTTGGGGCTCACTGGCCATCCATTCTACTATCCTGAGTGAGTTTAGGTCAGTTACAGACCTTGTCTTGATTTTTAGCAAAAGAAGGAGAGTATATGGTAGCATTTGATAAATTACCTAGAGGATTGTTTCTTGATACTGATCTCTGTGTACATTCATGTTCTTTGAACTACACACACCCAAACACACACAAACACACACACACACAAAGGCATACACCCATATGCACATGTAAACAAACCAAAATATTTACAATTTGGGATGCTTCCACATATTTTGATTTTTCATTTTCAAATTTAGAAAATAAAGCCCCAGTTTTCTCTGTCTATATAACTCACTGTAGTCATACTGACTAGTGTGATAAGAGGATAGATTCTCAGGCCCATTCATATGTGCATCCTCAGAGAAGTTCCGTAACTCCTAAGCACTGTGTCTGTAAAATGTGTGCAGCAGTAGTTCCTGTCTATCTTGTCGTGTTTTTGAGAGTGCTAATGAAGTATGTGTGAAGCATCTGAACATTTGTGCAAAGAAAATGATTATCATAGAAAGTGTCACATCACTTATCTCAAGAACCTTAAGTAGCATGGCAGGTCCCTGAGGTGTGTCAGTACATGTCACCAAACAAATGCAATGACTACATGGTTGAGCATCTTCTGAAGCTGGTGGCTCTTTTAACTGAAAAGTTTAATGACACTAATGTACCATATAGTCTTTGGTTTTGATGAGCAATTCTTATTCATACTACTCAGTTGGCTCTTGCATGTATCATTCAGGCTGACAACATTGTTAAATCAGATTTCTGATCCTGACAAACAAACTAACAAACAAAAAACATTAATTCTGTAGAAGCTTATATGAGGAGACTTTAGAATAATAAAAATTAATTCAAGGACTAGAAGAATAGCTCATTGGAAAATGGATACAAAAGCATAAGTAAGGCTATGACTTCAATTATGGTAGCACAATAGCAATGGTATTGATATTTATAATGATAATAAGAACAATAATGATACTAATAAATAACAACTTAAGTTGAGACACATAGCCTCATCTTACACAGCTAGAGCTTGATGACAGGGTACTTTTCTATATGACCCAAGAGGATTGTTTTGAGGATTCATAGATAGATCTCTGTCTGTGACTTATAATGGCTACACTCAAATGATTGCATTTGCCTGTGTACTTAAGCAAAACGGAATGTTCCTGTTGAGTAGATTTATCCCCTATGACAGGTCAGCACCAAGAATAAAAATTAAATCAAGGATCTGATAATGTAAAACTGCCAACACCACATATGCATAAAACAACTCTGTGTTTAAGAAATGTGAAATAAAATCAAATATGATGACTGCTAGCAACCTTCTGCTGATGCAGATATTTCTTTAAAGGGGCCATAAAAAACAGACTTTTCTCTCAATGAGACGCAAAGGATTTCCAGAGCTTGCAGTTTCTTCTTGGCATAATAAAGTATGAAAAACAAAATCTAATTTAAATATTCATGCCTTCATTTTATTTAATGCCATGCCACTGCGACTATAGATATTGTATTTTAATGCTCTGTGACATTTCTCCCTGCTTTAGAATAACTGAAACGATAGCCATCTTCAAAGGTAATATTAGAAGGCATTGTTGCCAACTATTGCTTTCGTTCCGTGAAAGATATGTCCTGCTGCTAATAGCCTCTGCAAAACACATGCTTTATTTCTGAGATGGACAAAAACCCTACTGTGAAGGAAACAAACTTTGGGATTTGGTCTCCTTTCCATGTTGACACAACAGCCCTGAAGAACTGAAGAAAAGTTATGATCAAATCTAACACAGCAGCAAAAATCTGAGGAATATAATTTGTTCCCTGAACTTTTTTGTGGTCAAGAAGAATCAGCAGGGCTTCAGCATTCAAGGAAGATGGTCAATAAAATACACACAAAATAATACCAAAGTACTTATAGGGTTGGCAGTTTGACTAGAAACAACTAATAAGTGAGATTATTTGAAAATTTTTCTCATTAGAAGGGAGGGTCTGTCTACTGTGTAGAGTACACACAAAAGTGTCCTTTGACTAATTTGGAAGAGAGAAAAGGTCATTTAATATCAACTATTGTAGTACACTGATAATCTAACATCACACACTTCTCCTTGCCTCTCACTCAAATAGACATCCATGCATCCATACACTAGGTGCACATATGCACACAAACCAAATGCAGCTTCTGTAAACATTGAGTATATCCTAAGTGTGCAATGAATAACCTAGTTTGTCACCTTTTGGAATCCATGCTGCATTAGTCAGAGATGTCCCAGTGATTCACACATTCTTCTTTTCTTCCTTAAAGACTAGTAGTTCATCAAGGAATTCTCTGATATTAAGAAACATGTTTTTTCACAAGACAAAAATAGGAAAGGAACCTTTAATGTTTTTACTCACAATTGACAATGACTTTTCAAATAAAAAATGACTGCAACATGACATTGGGCAGACTAGATTGAAGGGTGCTTGCAGTAAAGGCTCAGTGATAATTTGGAAGGAGCTAAGTGCTGTGTTTTCTGCTAGTACCCTGTGGGATGCAGAAGCAGGAGGGTCAAGTGTGAGGGTAGCCTTGGTGACATACTATGACAAAAGAGGAAGGAGAGAGAGGAAGAAAAGGGACATACAGAGCAAAAACAATGAGTGCCAGTGATGTGATTCAGCATCAGGGTAATGGATGGACCAATCAGGCCTCTTGGCTCTGCCCTGGACAGATGAATTTTAATTTTGATCACCTGCTACTGAAGACTAACATATGATAAACTAATTTACATTCACCTAGGAATAAAGTATCCGGGATAGTACATAAAGGTACCCAACAATGTTACTCATTACTGTGTTAATAAAAGCACATTCCTGATTCCTATGCAGAAGGTGTTTTCAAATTTTACACTGTAAAATCCCATACCTGTAAACATAGATTCAAATTATTCAGTATAGGTAGTTTTAATTTTGTTAAACTCAACAATGTTCAGTATCACATCCATTTCTCTGAATGCCCAAGGAGTTGAACTTATATTTGTCTATGTCTAGAACCCAAAACATTAAGGCAATGCCTTGCTTGCTTAATGTAGATGTTCAAAAATCATGTGTGATTACTATATGACATGAACTGCTTCCTACTTCTGTTGGGCAATGTCCAAGTTATGAAGAAGCATTATACTATGAAATCATATTCCCAGTAACTTCAAAAATAGATTGTATAATAGAAATTCCCATATATATATATATATATATATATATATATATATATAAAGACTAATCTTTTCTTCAAATAAAATAAAACTGTGGGAACTCAAAAGTGTTTTTGAATGTAGAGAATTAGTATGATTTACAAACCACAGAACCTTTATAAATAAATAAGAAGTCAAAAATATTTTTAATGTGAAAGCATAACTAGAAAAGCAGCATTTTGAGGTGTGTTGAATAAAACTCATTATCAACAGCTTTGGGGGCAGATTAGAAGCTTTTGCTATAATAAAGGATAGCTGGCCTAGAGGACCTGAACTGAGAAAAATGTTTGGATTTATAGTTACCACTGGGATTCATAGTCATTGCTCTCCCAGGCTTCGAGATATATGTAGCTCAGTGAGTTGCTTGTTATATTAATAAGTTATAATGACTCTTTTATTTGGCATTGTGAAAAGAAAAAAGAAAAAAATAGGTCAGCTGCCTGTTTGAGAATCCATTGCAATAGTGGCACAAAAGTTGTGGGAGTAACCAACCACAGTTTAATTGAATTTAAATTAAATCCTGATACTGCTCCAAGGACCATGAAGCTGAAAATAGATAGGCCATGAACCTGTGGAAAACCAATACTACTACTCTGTCAAAGAAATGTAGCAATTAAATTACCCTCAATTATATTTTGTTATACTCATAATCAGTGTGTTGTTCAACCATCTTTAGAGAATCTTCTTTCTGCAGTAGCTGGGGACAAATACAGAGGCCCACAACTGGACAATGTACAGAGAATGAGGTGTAAATGGAATGTCTTCTTTACATTCATCCCCTTGGGGCTCAGCCATCATTAAAGAAGAGACAGCAGAAACATTGTAAGAGTCAGTGGGGATAGAAGACATCAAGAAAACAAGGCCTTCTAGACTCAGAAAGTCTCTAGATGAATTAGTAATTGTCAGTGTGCCATAAATGTAGAGCTAGGTCTCACTTTTAAAAGCAGAACAATCAAATGAAGAAACAAACCTGTGATTCTCAATATGAAAAACTACAGAAGAAAATGTTTTATTCTCCATGATAATAGTATTCAAACATATACACAAAATATCTTTTAGAACTCATTTAAATGAGTGAATTCAGCTTCAAAATTAAAATTAACAGTATTAATTTATTTAGCATGTCTAGTTTTTTTTTTCAAACTGAACTTAGAGGAAAATGGTTCTCTGTATTTCTCAATGAGATTCAATAAACAATAACTTATGGGACAAAAGGTCACATACTTTTAAGAAGAGACCCTAGATATGCTACTGTATTAAAAGAGCTTGAGTGAAAAATTTTTAGTTATTCAGATATGTTTTAAGGTTTTTCTAAGAGAATTTGCTCTAGTTGGATTTCTGTTGATTCCACAAAACTCTAACCAACTTGGGAAAGGAAGGGTTTCTGTCACTTACAGGTCGTAGTTCATAATACAGGGAAATAAAGACAGGAACTAAAGATAGAATTCTGGAGGCAGAAATTGATGCAGAGGCCATGGAGAAATGTTGCTCAAGGACTTCATTTCCATGACTTCCTTAGCTTGTTTCCTTACTCAACTAGGACCACTTCCTTGGGAAGGTCATCATCCCACATCAAACATGAGTCAAAAAAAAATGAATTACAGACATGCCCACAAGCCAATCTGATGGAGGCAAATCCTTTTCCCTGAGACTCTATGTTGTGTCAAATTGAAAAAATACAGAAGAAGAAAAATAATAAATTGGATAGATGAGTAACCTCAAAAGTTAGTGCTGTAAGCAAAATTTAATGTCCCAAAGATGACTTAGAGAGTTGAAAGTAAAACTATTGAGAAGGTCATGCTATCTTTGCTTTGGCTATAGATGTTTGATTTACTTTTTAATCATGAATCTTGGAATTATTTTCTGAGCCCTGTCTTAATGAGATTGTTTTCCGCTGCTCTTAGGTGGTGCAGCACTTTTGGCATAGCTAATTCAGCCAGAGTCCTCTAGAGATGTTCTTTTCGAGCAAAGATTAATGAAGGTCAGCATCATTTCCCTTCATCACCTACAGCTGAACGTCTCAGTGGCAAAGTTTTTTGGGCTGTTGATGGTCCTAGCATCATAGAACTTTTGAAAAATCATTGTCAAGAGAAGATAACAGCACACTGGGCATAGAGAGTAAAAATACCATTTCCCACATGGGAATCTGGCCTTGCTTAATGGTGCATCTTGTTAATGAAACTCATTATCATCTTCTCACTTGTTTATTTACCATTTCTCAAAATGTTTAGGTCTAAGTTCACCTTCTTTTTCACATATATTTTGTTTATAAAACTTACCTTTTTTATTTCTGGCATACTATTAAAATGACTCCTAATGACTTATCACTATACTTGTTGATCTGTACATCACCCGATCCTCATCAGAAAAACATCTTGCAAGAGATGGCAATTCACAGAGTAACCCATAGTTGGTCCATATGTAAGAATAAGAGACAGTAGATTTTTTAGCCCTAAACCTGTGTCTATATCACATCTGTCCCCACAAGGTTCAAGGATCCTCTTAAAAGAGAAAAAAATGTAATTATTCTAAGAGCCAGAGGTGGTAGATAACTTCAAATAAATAGTGTTGTCCAAGAACAATAGGGTATTTGCACATATGAACTTATTGTCATAACATGCACACTACTGTTGACAAGTTCAAGTGAGCCAAAATCCCCACACAAAGGAGAGAGGGAAGAATGGAGTCCCACATCTATCTTAGCATCTATTGGCATTTTACAGTGTCTAGAAGACTTGGAGGTGGAGAGTCACCTTTCATTAATGTCATGACCCCAGTAGTGACTCCAGGAAAGGCCCCATACCCAAAAGTACTTTGGCAACACAAATTGAACTTCATAGGTTAAGAACAGAGAAAATACAAAGTTTGGTGAGAAGGGAGGATGGGTATATCTGAGAGTAACTGTGGGGTTAGTATGATTAAAGTATGCTTGAAAAATTGTCAGAGAGCTAATAAAATATTACTTTTAAATTATTTTTTAGCAGGATATAGGAGAACCAATGGATTTGTAGAAGAAAACTCAGATTTTATGGTTTTTTTTTTACAGATTTACAGGTTTTACTAATCTAACTGAGGATATTTAAAATTTTCAGTTAATATATGGTTTTGTTTATATAATTAATTTACCTATTCATTAACCTATTCATTCAAAAACTCAAAAATTACATCAGTTTTTTTTAAAAGGTCCCTGATTATGTTTCTTAATATGAATTCTGTATATTTTACTTTTCATAAAGTCAATTAACAGTCATGACAAAACAAAATATGGAAAAGCCTTTAGTATTTTCTTGGCAAATATTTTTTGGATATGAAAGTACAAAGGAAAACAAACAGGTGTGCCAAGATCAAAAACCAGAAAGGTTCTCACAACAAAGGAAATAACATCAAAAAGAAAAATGAAACTCTGAAATGAAATAAAATATTTGCAAACCTCATTTCAGATGAGGGATAATAAAAGAATATAAGAGGAAATCATTTAAGTCAGTTACATCAAAAGCAAAATACTCATTATTAAAAATAAGCAAACACCTCAAAACAGTTTAAAAAAATAAATGTTTTTCCTAAGATGTAATAGCCCACAGGCATATGCAAAAAACTTAGTAATCACCAGGGAAATGCAAATCAGAATCAAAGTATCACTTCATACTTGTTAGGATGGCTATTAACAAAAAGACAAGACATAACAAATGTTAGGAGAGGTGTGGGGAAAGGGACCCCTTCTGTATGCTTCTAGTGAGAATGTAAATTAGTATTGCCACTATTATTAGTAGTATTACACACAACAAAAGGTGTTTTTGAAAAAACAAAACAATAACACCACATGACACCTCAATCTATTTCTGGGTATATATTCCAAAGACATATCTGCATTTCCATAGTTGCTGCAGTATTATTCACAACATCCAAAATGCAGAATCAGTTCTTATGTCTATCCACAAATTAATAAATAAAGGAAAATTGTGTATGTGGTAGGAAATTATTTATCTATAAAGGAGAAAGAGCTGACTGACACAGTTCAGTTAATAAAATGCTTGTCTTACAAGCCTGAAACCTGGACCCTATAGAAAAGCCAGTCTCAATAATATCTACTTGTAATCTTGGTACTGGAAGGACAGAGAAAAGCTGTCCCCAGGTCTTCCTGGCCACCTATGCTAGCTTACATGTTTGGTTCCAGGACATAGAGTCACCTTGTCTCTAAAAACAATGTGCACATCATCTGAGGAATAATATTCCAGGCTATTCTCTAGTTTTCAGATGCACATACACCTATGTGTATCACACAATGTATTCACACACACACACACAAACACACACACACAAAACAAAGAAGGAAAATCATGCCATTTATAACTGCATGAATAAACCCAGGCTATATTGTACTAAATAAAATAAATCTGGTGCATACAGAGAGAGAGACAGATAGACAGACAGACATAATTATCAAACAAATTTTAGTATGTGCCCTCTCTTATGTGAGCAATCTTGACAGTTGAACCCACAGAAGGAGGAAGTAGAATGGTCAGGAGGAGCTAATCTGTGGAAGGAAAGAGGGTATGATATTCTAATCGCCTTTTCAGATAATGTGAGGAACACCATGACCAAAAGCAACTAGGCATGGGAGAGTTTATTTCATTTTCTAGGTCACTTTCCATCATCAAGAGAGACCAGGACTGGAACTCAAAGCAAGAACCAGAAGGTAGGCCTGCCTGTGATTCCACACAGCAAAGAACTCATTTCATAGCCAAAGAAGCATGGCAAGAACAATGAAGGATATTGCTTGCTGGCCAGCCTAAGCTTAGCCAGTTTTCCTACACTGTTCAGGACCAGGTACCTAGGAAATGGTACCCTCATTCCTCCTACATCAACTGACAATCAAGACCATCCCCACAGACATGCTCACAGGCAAATTTATTAACATTCTCAAGGCTGACTCTCTCCTCAGGGAGTCAAAATTGTGGCAAGTTGATAATTAAATCTATTCACTATGACAGTGACCTATCCGATATAAATAGACATTTTTTTCATATCTTTCCAGGAGAGATTAAAGACACACACACGCGCGTATTAACTCTGTTAGTTGATAAACTTAACTGTGGTAATCATTTCACAATGTGCATGTACATATTGAATCATTACTTTGCACATATAAAATATGATTTGTCAATTGTATTTTTAAAGTCTATAAATAAAAACACGCCTAACTCTAGGGCTAGGCTCATTTTGCCTAATTTTACAAACTATTACACAAAGTTCATGTCTGATTTTTAGTGCTGACTAAGTACCATTCTCCTACACTGCTGTTGTGAAGATTTTGCCTCTTACCTTTAATTACCATCAATGAGAGACTGTGATTTACCATTCAGAATTGAGTCATTCCCTCCCATAAGTTTCTCTGTGACATATGTGAGTCATTTGAGCCTAAGCTCTTAAGGAGAGATTATATGCCATATTTAGTATTCTCTTTGCTGAGGAGCTGAAGGTATGAGTATAGTAAGTTCTTGGTAAACACTTGTTGAGTGATGGATTTAAAGGCTCCAAGGCATTGCTACTGAAAGAAACACAAACTGGATAAATTTGCATAAGGCACAGTCATTCCCACTGAGAATCCCTCATTAGCAAAAGTGAAGCCAATGATACTGAACTTCACTTGTGAGAATATTGCCATATCTATTCTTGTTATTGCTATTGCTGGGAAGATTGCTTTTATGGTTCAAAGGCAGCATCTTTGTATACAGTTATTTCTCAAGGTACATGATTAAAATGTTCAAGTTTTAGCTTTTTATGCATCACCTAAGAATAAATTTAAAAGTGGAGGCCCATTAAGTATGACTTTACACAAGAAATAGTTTTTAATTTTTCCCTTCATTTCACAATCAAAGTTAGGACTGTTAGTGTGGTCCAGACACTTCTCCAGTTTGCCCCCGGGCTGTGGTCATGTTGCAGATCTCGAGCTCCCAGGGCACGCCCCTGGGCGTGTCTACATGCTCACCTGTTCCTTTAAAGGGGAATAACACGTGGCAGTGATTCCTTTTTTTTCTCTGCTCTCTTCTCTTCCCCCTCTCTTTCTTCTTTCTTTCCTTCCCCTTCCCACACTCTTCTCCAGATATGCAAACCCTTCCTAAATAAAGTTCTAAATGGCACCCTGGCAGCAAATGTTTTGTCTTTCCCATGCGCAAAATACTAACAAGGACAATTTAAAATATTCATTTACCTGACTCTCTATATTACCTATAATAAAATTCCTGATGCACTAAAAGCAGCTTTAAAAATATAATTAATAATTATTTTCAAAGAAATGAATTTAAAATGAAAATAAAATGAACATATTTCTACAATAGCAGTCTAAGCAGAACATTCTTTGAAACACTTATCTAACAAAATTTTAATCTGTTTAAAATATAAACTGAAGTCACAAAGAAGTACTTGAAAATAAAGTAAGTTGGAGTCCAAAGTAAAACTCAAAATATACTTTAAACAAAGTCATCTTTGTGAACGCCTGATCTGTGTCTAGGGACATACACTATAGCCCCAGAACACAGAAAATAGAGGCAGGAATTGCAGTATATTTGAAGCCAATCTTGGTTACACAGTAAGTTCCAGGACAGTTTGAACTATAAAGAAAGGCTCTGTCTTCTGAAAAAATAAATAAAAAGAATAAGTAAACATTTCTTTAAAGAAAATGATTAAAATGACATTTAGATTTTTAATAAAAATTTCTCTGGCAATATCTATCTTCTTATTGTGGGTGATAAGCTCACGGCTTCAAAAGAACAACTGACAGCTTTAAAATTCACTTATTTCTTAATGTTAAGGTTCTTTGCACTAGGCAAAAGAATTCAAAGTAATGCAGAAGTGGCATTTCACACTTGGGAAAAAAAAAAGCCATCAGGAAATGTGCTCTAAATGGTCACTAAAAATGTGCTGGAAACTAGCAAAGTCCTTCAGGATTTTAGGTACCATGATACCTCTTGTCCTTTTCATGCAAACATCTAGAAAGTACTTTATAGAGATAGTGACATTTAAATTTCTGTGGTAAAGGCAGGGGAGATGTTTCAGTTGGCAGTATTTGCTGCACATGCCAGAGGTCCTATGTTTGGATCCCTAGCACTCACATAAAGTCAGAAATGTACATCTGTAAGCATGCTCTTGGGGCATGGAGGAAGAGAGATTCCACAGAGCTTGATGGCCATCCAGACTAGCTGAAATACCATGATCCAAGTTCAGCAAGAGACTTTATTTTAAAAGATGAGCTGGAGAGTGAAAGACAAAGAAATATTTCCACTATGACTATCAGCCTCCCCATGCATACAGACAGACAAATGCATCTCTATACATAGACATAGACACCACACAAAAGAAAAGAAGGTAATGATTTCACTGACAAGGACTTATAGATCATGAAAAAGAAGTAAAGGCTATCTAGTCAATATGAATGCAGAGACATAATGGTGCTTGAAGAGTGGGTTATTATGCACATTGTGATGCATTTGAAGGCCAAGAAATGAAATATCTCAAAAAGAAATGTCTTCTTCACAAGATTAGTATGTTAGAGTAATAAAGAGTTGCTGGAGGAGGAAGAGACTGAAGTCATAAGAGGGAATCTGTTTGGCTGGGATAGGATGCTGGAGTCTCAGTAGATTAAATCTAGAAACATAACAAGGTCTTATCTCCCATTTGCTCCTCAGGTGCCTTTTGTGTTCATGAGTTGGTGGATTCAATACTCATTTAGTCAGGTATTCATCTGAAAGGTCATTTGGAGGATAGTGAACTGTGCTCTGGTCATAAACAGGTTTAACCTAATAGTATTACATGTTGCTTCTGCTCTTATAGCCATGACTTATGTCTAACTTCATATGATCCCCATGTGCCCAGAGGAGCAACTAAAGATGTTCAAAAAGTGATGTGGGCAAAGCTGCAAGAACAAATGACTTGGCAAGCATAAGAAGTATTCTAGAAGTGAAATTGAGACCTTTTGATCAATATAACATGAGAGGAAAGGAAAGAATCTAGTGTGGGGGTTTACTGCTGTAAGGCTGGTGGTACCTCGATGATTAGAAATCAAAGGGGGAAAAAGTTGATGAAAGAAAGCCTGTAGGCAAAAATGACATACTTCCAAGGCAGTATTGCTGTAAGTCCTAGAAAGATACATAAGTAAGGATGTCCACAACATAGAAGAAAATTAGAAAGTCAAGTCACCGAAAAGGAAATAAAGATTCTGATATCACTAACATAGAAATAATGCTTAAACCTGTGAAAATTTAACATAGTCAAGTGACTTTATTGCATTCTTGTGCCAAGAGAAAATTTGTCTCATTTCTTCAGTTTTATACTTCTGGGGAAAAAATGACAATGATAAAAATAATGTAGAGAAGAATCTGGGACCATTTTTAAGGAGCGTTACTATTTTAAGGACTGAAATTGGTGATAGAAATTTGAGTTCTGCAGGTGTCCTTTGTTAATATAGACTTACAGTTTTTGCATGTCACTCCTAGAAGGTCACAGTGTAAATAGAAGGAAAATGGCTGATTTTCCCTGAGATAATTAAAATGGGCATATTTAACTATGATCCTCACAAGGGTGTTATAATAGCTTCCTGATTTTTTAAGAGCTCTTCTTTCATTTGGCCTTAGCGTGTACAGATATAAACTTTTAACAAAAAAAAAATGAATGAGGGAAATCTTTATGAGATTTTTCAAGCAACTTTCCTGAGAAGGGATGTTACCTCAAAGATACTTGTTCAATCTCTGGGGAGATAAATTTGAAAGGATTCACTACTCAGTTAGCAAATTTGTTTAGCTCCATAATAAAGTCAAACACGAAATGGAACTGCCTGAGAATGGTTTTCACAAATTGTCATTAGCATTTGTTTCTGTATTTTGAAGTCAGTGTAGTGGGTCTGAAGTAGTATTAACAAAGAATATAGAATGGGAACTGAACTTCAGCAATGAGTGGTCAGTAGGAGTAGTATTTCCTCAAGATAAGTTGTGCCATTTATTTATTTAGTTAGTTAGTTTAGTTAGTTAGTGTGTGTGTGTGTTATAAGGAAAAGTGGTCAGAATTTATAGGTTTTCTTAATAAGAAAATAATTTGAAGACTACTAGTCACAAAAGATGAGGCAAGACAACATTCACTGGAGTGTTAAGCAATGAATACTTTAGAAATTTCATTAGGGTGAATGCCACAAATGGATCCCATTCTATCCTCCATTTCAGCATGAACACATCATTCTCTGACCATTAAACCCATCAGATCTTTGATCTCATCATGATTTAGATAGAGTTTGCCCTTATAAGCTTATAGAATTTTAGTCCCACCATTTTTTAATTAATGGTATTTTTAAATAAATAATTTTTGATGGTTTTCTGAAAAGTGTGAAGTGAATAGGTTAGAGTAGGTATTAGTGTAGAACTAGATTCCTCATGATTGAATCTTGAGAGAGAGAGAGAGAAAGTTGGGGAGGTCATACAGAAAAATCATACAGAGATACATATGAGTCAGAACCTGTTCCACACTTTCAGCCTCCAAAACACTTTATTAAATAGCATGTATCAGGTACTCTGCTATAGTAATTCAGCATGGACGAACATACACCGTACCATTCTTAACTTCTCCATTCTGTACTTGGTGAATGATTTATCCCCAAACTATGCCATAGTGAATGAATGTGTTCAGACTGGATGTCAACTTCAATCATATTCATCATATAACTACTTAATTCTCCATTTTGTCTTTGTTAACTGAGCTTCGGAGACTGGGATTTGTCACAGCCTTGGCAATAATACTACATTGCTGCAGCTGGTGAATACTGAAACACCTTTCAGCTCTACACTAAGTATTTCTAATTGACAAGTAAGTGTTCTTATCTATATTAAAGGCGTATAAAGGCTCAGGACAAGGACTGGATTTCCAGAATTTAGCACTGCAGAGGGATCATAAAAGTTAAAAGCAGGCATAAATTTTCAAAATATAACTCCTAATATCATTTAGCAACATGTCACTGTACTGATATTAGATGATGATGAGACATGGAGTTTCTCTGTATTGGAAAAAGAGAGAAGTTTTAAGAGGTGAATAGTTTGTCACCCCATTAGAGCACTGGAGCCTTGAGAAGCTTCTTGCTACTTCTTCATCTTGGATTCACCCTAAATATTTAGCACAAAAAAAGATTAGTAAAGAATAACAGACATATGAGTAAGCTTTGTGAAATATAAATTTGAGGGATTTATTTCTATCCTTAAAACTGTATTATGTTTTATGTCTCTAAGAAGCAATTGTAAATAAGAACTGAAATTTGTTCTTCCAAATCCTGTTTCCACCAACTCAAAACTAAGAAAAAGGGGTGTACATACATGCAAATTCACCTTTGGAGAATAATACTTTATATCCCATAAACATCACACACACAAACACATACACACGTTCAATTATATGTAGGTAAAATGTGTTAAAAATGAAAGACATGATGTAAATGATAGACATACAAATCTTAAAAATGTTCTACTTGAATGGCTAATTGGTAACAGACCAATGGAAAACATCAGCCCTATGCTAAAAAACATCAAAGAACTTTTAAGTAAAGAGACAAAAAACCAACTCAATTTGGGTCAGAATGTTCTCATGTTTTGTCTTTCATAGTGGGACATCACTGAACATGGAAACGAATTGTGTGCATGTAGTACATTTGTGTAAACAAAAAAATCAAATCAACAAGTAAGCAACATAGTAGTGTATGAGGATGTGAACAATAAAACCACAGGTTTTCACTGAAATAGCATTTATAATGAAGTAACTACTGAAGATCTCTTAAATTGTGGGGAAATATATATATACACATATATGTATATATATAAAGTCATTATAACTATCTTCAGGACCCACTTTGGCACTATTAATGACCTTGACAATTCTCTGCACCCATCAACACTGTCCATCTCCAAAACACTTTGCATACTATAAAACCTAATTCGAATCACTTAATTACATTCCTCTCTCCTCTGAGCTCCCTGCAACCAACATTCTATTTTCTGTCTACATGCATCTGATTACTCCAAATGTTTTAAAACAGTGGAACCATACAATAAAACATTATATATACATATATATATAGCAAATGAGCTATGATATGATATATATAAATCAAATAAAGGAGGAAAATATTTGCAAAATTTGAATGATGAGAAATGGACTGAAAAATTTGAATGCTTTTTTAAAAAAACTTTAAAGACTACATTTATTATATTTCTTTTTTATTATGAATAAAGTCATATTTTTTATTCATGTATATCCTTGTTCAAGCTCCTCTCTCCTTCCAGTCACTCTCTCTTCTCCACATCTCTTTATCTTAGCAAGGGCAGGAGGTCTCAAGGTCCCAACATGGCTTAGTTCAGCATGCACTCCTGGCTGATCTACTTTTCTCACCCCAACATCAAGACTGGGTCAGGTGTTCCTCTGGAGGGAATGGGCTCCAAGGTGCCGGTCCAAGGTGTTTCAGATCCCAAGCTGTTCAGCGGTTGTGGTTCACAGCTTAGACTGGCTTTTCTTTTTGCTTTTTGTTTAGAGTCCACTAACGAGTGAGTACATCCCCTGCTTATCTTTCTGGATATGAGATACCTCGCTCAGGAGGATAGTCTCCAAATCCATCCATTTGCCTGCGAATTTTGGGATATCATTTTTTTCTTACTGCTGAGTTGTACTCCATTGTGTTGATGTACCACAGTTTGTTAATTCATTCTTCAGTTGAGGGGCATCTAGGTTGTTTCCAGGTTCTTGCTGTTACAAATAACACTGCTATGATCATGGTTGAGCTAATGCCTTTGGAGTGCAAATGCGCATCTTTAAGATATACACCCAGTAGTGTTATTGCTGGATCCTTGGGGAGATGGGTTTCCAGTTTTCTGAGAAACGGCCATACTGCATTCCAGTGTGGCTGAACAATCTTCCACTCCCACCAACAATATAGGAGTGTTCCCCTTACTCTGCAACCTATCCAGCGTAGGCTGTCATCTGTGTCTTTTATCTTAGCCATTCTGACAGGTGTCAGGTGGTATCTCAAAGTTGTTTTGATTTGCATTTCTCTGATGGCTAAAGATGTTGAGCACTTTTTCAAATGCCTTTTAGCCATTTGTAATTCTTCTGCTGAGAATTCTCTTTTTAGTTCTGAACCCCATTTTTTGATTGGGTTATTCAAGGTTTTGGGCTCTAATTTCTTGAGTTCTCCATATATTTTAGAGATCAGTCCTCTGTCACTTGTAGGGTTGGTGAAAATCTTTTCCCATTCTGTAGGCTGTCATTTTGTCCTATTGACAGTGTCCTTGGCTTTACAGAAGCTTCTCAGTTTCAGGAGATCCCACTTATTAATTGTTGTTCTTTGTGTCTGTGCTACTGGTGTTAGATTTAGGAAGTGGTCACCTGTGCCAATTCATTGGAGGGTATTTCCCACTTCCCTTTCTATCAAGTTCAAAGTGGCTGGGTTTATGTTGAGGTCTTTGATCCACTTGGATTTGAGTTTTGTGCAAGGAGATAGGATCTATTTGCATTTTTCTACACACTACTATCTAGCTATGTCAACATCATTTTTTTAAAGATACTATTTTTTTCCACTGAGTATTTTGGGGGCTCTTTGTCAAACATTAGGTGTTCATAGGTTTTTGGGTTTATATCAGGATCTTCACTTTGATTCCATTGATCCACAAGTCTGTTTTTATGCCAGTACCAAGCTGTTTTTATTACTGTAGCTCTATAGTATAACTTGAAGTTGGGGATGGTGATGCCTCTTGAGGTTCTTTTGTGGAACAAAATTGTTTTGGCAATCCTGGCTTTCCTGTCATTCCAAATGAAGTTGAGTGTTGCTCTTTCAAGGTCCAAAAAATATTGTGTTGGGATTTTGATAGGCAGTGCATTGAATCTGTAGATTGCTTTTGGTTGAATTGCCCTTTTTAATATGTTGATCCTACCTATCCAGGAACATGGGAGATCTTTCCACTTTCTAATATCCTCTTCAATTTCTTTCTTCAATGATTTAAAATATTTGTCAAATAAATCTGTTACGTATTTGGTTATATCTACTCCAAGGTATTTAATGCTATTTGCAGCTATTATAAAGGGTGATGTTTCCCTTATTTCTTTTTCAGCCCTTTTATCTTTAGTGTATAGGAGGGCTACTGATTTCTATTTTAAAAGAATGAAAAGTGTTTATTCACTACCAAACATTTCATTTGTTCTCCTACATTTTGCTCTTGATGATAAAACATGTTTTGAGTTTTAAGATAGAAAAAGTTTAGTAAAAATATTTTTTTAAAGAAATTAGATTACAGGAGGAGAGAGAAAATCATTATGAGAGGGGAAAAAGGGGAGGAAGGGGAAACAAAATACATGTTGTGGGCAAGCACAAGGAGGGACTATCTGAAAGGAAGAAGACAAGAAATAGTGTCCGGGGATGGGAGAAACATGGAGAAAGAAAGTGAAAAAATAGGTATCATAATGTCCAACATAACTCCTAATGCATGTTCTTTCAACCTTTCCATCTTTTCCATTCAAATACATTGATGCATTTAGCCCCTTTAAAAGAACTATACTGGCGACCTAGAGATGTCACAACTGTATCATAGTGGGTGGCTTTAAAAGGCATATATTTTTGCATTTCTCAATACTAGAAGCCCTTGATTAAAGTGTATACAGATGTTGTTCCTATGGACACCATAAGAACACAGTGGTTCTTATTCCTTTCTCCCTTCTGCTGAGGCTCAGTAATCCATGGGATTACATAGTTTCTGGAAGCATCTCTTTCAGGTACCTACATTTCCTGTATATGGCCCAAGCTCATCCTGTCCCCATGTGACCTCCTTTTAACTGAATCACATTTACAAAGTCCTGTGTATGGACAAAGTCACAGTTACAAATACTTAGAGACTTAAGTACACAGTGGTTTTTTGAGAGACACATTCCAACCCATGAAAACAGCTTACAAATAATATTTCACTTCAGTATCCCTCTTTAATCTTCTGGAAGTAAATGCTGTAAGTGGGATTTAAACAACCCCTACTTTAGTCACCACTGGAAAAAATTGTTTTGTTTGGTTTAACCTGTTACCAACTCAAAAAGCAGAGTCCTTCTTAATCCAATAATTTCTCAGACTCAAGTATAATTAATCTGCACTGACTGAAATTATGTTACTGTGAAATATTCTCCAATAAGACTTAACACAACATCCTTAGCCATCAAGGAAATGCAAATCCAAAGAACTCTGAGATTCCACCTTATACCTGTCAGAATGGCTAAGATTAAAAACACAAGTGACAGCTTATGCTGGAGAGAATGTGAAGCAAGGGAAACACTCCTCCACTGATGGCAGGTGTGAAAATTTGTACAGTCACTTTGAAAATCAATATGGCAATTTCTCAAAAAATTGGAAAATCAGTCAACCTTAAGACCCAATTATGCATTCATGGGCATGCACCCACAGTATACTCAATCAATCATACCACAAGGACACTTGCTCAACTATGTTCATTACAGTTTTATTCATAATAGCCACAACCTGGAAACAACCTAGATGCCCCTCAACTAAACAAAGAAACAAAGAAATGAACAAAGAAAATGTGTTATGTTTATACAATGAAGTATTGTTCAACTGTTTAAAACAATGGCATCATGAAATTCAAAGGTAAATGGATGGAACTAGGAAAAAAATCATCCTCAGTGGGGTAACTCAGACCCAAAAAAGAAGCATCCACTCATAAGTGGATATTATCTGTAAAGTAAAAGATAATTATGCTACAGTTCACATCCCCAGGGAGACTGGGTAACAAGGAGGGCTCAAGGGGAAAAACTTGAATGGTCTGTAAACGGAAATAGAAATTTCATGGGTAAACTGGGGGTAGGAGGCTATGGGAACATGAGGAATCAGGTGTTAGGGGAAGAGTACTGAAAAATACAACTGGGAAGGGGGTTATTTCAGGGTCAGATAGAAACCTGGTGCAAGGGGATCTCCACAAATCCTCAAGGATGACTCCAGCTAAGATTCCTAGCAATAGGGACTATATAGCCTGAGCTGCCCATCTCCCATAACCAGGCAAGACTTCCAGTGATGGGACTGGGAAACTCACGCAGCCATATCACCTCACCTCTCTGTCCTGTCTATGTGATGTGCTGGGTAAGGGTGGGATTGTAGGAGTGGCCAACCAATGACTAGTCCACCCTGATACTGCCTGGAGCACCAGGACCAGAGGCTGGACCCAGACCCAGAGACTGAGAATAGAACCAAATTGTACTAGAAAAAAAAAGTCAATGTAATGATGCCTAACGATATTTTTTATACCCAAGGATTTGTGCCTAGTCCAATAATCACCAGAGAGCTTGCCTCCAGCAACTTGTGGAAACAGATGCAGACCCACAGCCTAACATTAGGTTGCACTCAGAAAATCCTGGTGAAGAGAGGTAAGAAGGATTTTAGGAGCCAGAGGGATCAAGGACATGACAAGAAAGTCCGTACAATCAACTAACCTGGGCTTATAGAAGCTCACACAGTCTGAACCACCAACTAGGGAAGCTGCATGGGACTGACCTGGGCCCTGTACATATATGTGACAGTTGTGTGTCTTGCGGGACTCTTAACAGTCTCTGACTCTTTTGTAGGATTTTGAGATCCTAGTCCTCACACTGGGTCACCTTGTCCAGCTTTAGTACAAGGCAAGGTGCTTAATCTTACTGTAATTTGATATGCCATGTTTTGTTAATATTCATAGAAGGCCTGTCATTTTATTTTAAATAGAAACAGAAGAAGAGTTGGGGGGCAGGGGTGAGGTGGGATGGAAGAGACTGCGAGAAGAGAATAGAAGGAGAATTTTGATCAGGATACATATGACTGAATACTGCAGGAAAAAATATGGGCTTCAGGCTTTCTTTTCCTTCTTTGATTTTTATTCTTGTAATCTCCATTTTGTTCCTCATGTGTCTTTGCTAAGTATAAGCAACATTGTGAAGGCAGGGTCAGATAATGAGAAATGCACTGCAGTTGTCCATTCAAATGGTCAGTTCAAAGCATGTCAGTTATTCCGCCCCCCATGTTTCCTTTCTTAATATTTAAGACACAGCCCAGTACTTTTGTCTTTATTACTATGCCATGCACACAAAAACATACACATATAGACACATGAATGTCACCTAAGTAACCAATGTATATAAAGTCTTTTGACAAAATAAGAAAGCACTACATTTCTAAAATTTGCACTTGGAAAACAAACACAGAAGTCACTGGACAGATGCAGTTGAGTGGAGAATGATCTGAGTGGGTAGTACAGGGAAACTGGAAACTAGGTAAATCCAAGCCTGCAATCCCAGCACTCCTAAGGTCAATGTAGGAGCATTAGAACTTCAAGGGAAATCCCAGATATACACCAAGTTCAAGGCAAGCTTGGGCTCAAAGATGAAGACAGAGATGGGTAAAGGAGAATGGGAAGGAAAGATACAGAAATAGAATTCAAAGTCCTTTAAACACTAGAACCTATTCCTTGAAAGAATGAAATAAATGCAAACATGACAGCTATCATGAATTACCCTCATTAGCAGAGGGATATTTTAGGCCTTGGATACACAATAGACCCCATTTCCAAACTGACAGCATATGACATATCTCCTGTATCCCAAAGAGTCACAGTGGCTACAGCTCAGATCATGACTGAGAAAGGGGATGATAGATGAGGTTGGGAAGAAATGCAAAAGGGCAAATCACTGAGTAATTTATAAATAAGATGGTCATATAATTCATCATTCAGACCAGGCTACTTTTGAGAATAAATGGGGGCACTGCTATTAATTAAGCTTGGACAGAAGGTATACACCATTGCTGTCAGAGTAACTAGCAACTCATATCCCATTAGCAGAGCTTGGACTTTGGGATAAGGTCAATCAGATATACTGTGGCATTTCATAGAGAGGAGTTTGTTCTGTTTTGTTTTCATGAAATTGCCTCTAGCTAAAGTATCAGAAACAAATAAGAGAAGACTAAACTACAAGCCAGAAGACCCATTAAAAGTCAACTTTGATAGCTTCGGGCTATTGACATAATGGTAACCTGAATCATTGATAGTTGTGCGAGGACTATAAGAAAACTGATGAAGCACTATTAGGTCAAATGTATGACACTGCATATACACCTTTTTTTGTCCTATAGCATAAAAGCTTCTAAGACTTCCAGAAAGGACTTTAAGAAAATACACTTGGTTGGTTATAGGTGTTCAACATATAATTGTTACATCATAAAACAATAATGATAGTGAAAAATAATAAAAATTAGTGAGAATATTGTCATTATTGAGCTGACCGACAAAGACTATACATTAAAATTCAAAACACTGAGGATTGCTGTAGCTAGACATTAGGAGAGTGCTTGACTATATATGACTCATATATGTAAGCAGAGAGACAACTCCAGGAAAACAAGCCCCACAAGTTCTTCAAGGCTTTCAAAAGGGCAGTTGAGGGAAAGGAAACACAGTATGCCATTAAACAAAGCCAAGAAATGGAGAGTTTTTTCAGAGAAAGGAGGAGAGCATCATAGGACCAGTGTTGTGAATCAGATGACATGTGTGACTGAATTGTGAGGTCACTTTGGGTGAGTTGAATCTGTACTAGGAGAGATGTTGATAAGTTTAATCAAAAGCCATTGCTTGCCTCCCTGGTTTGACATCATGGCATCACAATTGGAACTGAGTCTGTTTTAAATGGAAGAGTAATCTGAAGATTATAGGAATCCTCAAGCTAAACTTTTTTCCCCACACTGCCACATAAGTCTGAGACTTCTATATACACCATAACTTACTCAAAACTTGATATTTGGTGGTTAGTGTTTTCACTTTCAAATACCTCCAAACCCAATGAATAGGTACAGAGAAACTGGCCAGTGACCAAATGTTTGTGCTTCATTCTCATTCCATATTACTCAAAGGGATTTATCAGTCCCAAGCCGATATAAGCCCAGTTAAGCGCAGGAAACCTGGACTGACCCTAGAGATGAACAGCAAGACTGTCATCAAGAGAAGCAGGAGGAGACATTTCAAAAGCACCAAAGAATGGTTACACAGTGAGGGGGTGGAGAGCATCAGTGGACATAACCGATCAGCTACCAGACATGCACACAAACTTACATATTTTAATTTCATTCCATTTCATTTAGATATCTTACACTAATGTCTTAGTTATATTATTCATCTTATTTTGGAATTGCCAAGCAAGTATATTATCTCTCATCAAACATCCATGATAGACTAGGGCCAAATTGTAGAATTTATCCTCAGTCTCATTCCATTATTTATTGTTTTCCCACAAGGAACAATTATAGTTTTTACTACAATCATCCAAATAAAGACTCGTTGGATCTTTTTTTTTTTTTCGGTCTGTGGCCTCAGAGGTCCATTTTTAAACTATAAAATAACTGGTAGACTATCTACTTGCATAAACATCATTCCAAATTGTGATACAATTCATGTCAGACAATGTATTTCACACTGGTTAAGTAATGCTCCCACTGAGTGGAGTTATATAAGACACTGCCAAGTTTACCTGCAGGGAAACACTCTTCAATAGTTCTCACACAGCATGAAGGCATTTATCATTATTCAAATATAGAAGAAATGAAAAGGTTCCAGCATTTCTGACATTATAACTGGCTTGTGGTAAACTGCTGTTAAGCACATTCAGTGGGCTGTACTTACCCTACACAATTGGAAGACAGCTTTCATGCTGTTCGGAAGAATATGAGGAGAATCAGAAGTGCTCTGGGGAAAATTCCTTCCTCAGATCTTGCCCTGTACTCCCTAAAGTCCTCAAAGAAAACCGCAAACCAATCCACAGCAGCAATTAAAGGAGGAAAAATAGATGCACACGCATTTCAAGGAAGGTAATGAGGTTTTTGGTTTTTTTTTTTTTTTCCATTAGCTTTTCTGTCTTATTCAATGTCTGAGAATGTTTACAAAGTGTTCTTTTTTGTTCCCCTTTCTTTTCTTCCTTTAAAAATGATAATCAAAATTGTATGTATTTGTTGAGTAAAACATGGGGTATGAAATAGTCACTGTAGTGTTTTTGCAGATATACAAAATTATGTTAATTTCCATGATTTGGCCAAATACTAAATAACAGTAGTAGTATTTAGGTCAAGGTCCGCAGAAAAGCGGTGTCTGAAATTAAAGCAAATGGCTTCTTATCTTCCCCTCATTTCTTTCATTAAAGAGAGTCCAGAAACAATTAAGTCTAATGGCAGAGTTGTCTATGGGGTTTGTTAATTGGGTTTGGTGGTGGTGGTGGTGGCAGCAGTGGCAGTGGCAGTAGTGGTGATTGTGTGTGTGTGTGGTGTGTGTGTGTGTGCGGTCTCTCCCCATTTCTCTGTGGTATGCATGTGTATTTGTATGTGAAGACCACTGCTCTTTAAGATCCAGGCTAGCCATCCCACCAGCTTCTGTAGGGTAGAGGGATTAGCCTATCTTCAGTTCCCATCTCACTCTATGGGTGCCAGGATTGAAGACTTGTGCTACCACATCTGGCTTTGACTTGGGTTCTAGACATCTGAACCAAAGATGTAAAACTTACCCAGCAAGCATGTTTTACCTGCTAAACAGGTCTCTGTGGTCTGCTTTCATTATTTTAAAAGTTCTGACTTCTACTTAAAATTGTCAGTGGGTGATAGTGTCTCAGATTTTCTGCTGCTGTGATAAAATACCATACCAAAAGCAACTTGGGGATGAAAGGGTTCATTTCATCTTATAATTGTAGTCAATCATCCAGGCAAGTCAGACAGGAACTCAACAAAGGGACTTGTAGGTAGGAACCAATGCAGAAGCCATAGAGAAACCTGTTCACCAGTTTGCTTTGTTCTTCATGGCATGTTCTTGCTGATGTCTCATACAACTCAATGCTATCCTAGGGTTAGCATTGTTCCCTGT
>PVIH01015109.1:26233-51009 GCA_004025045.1 Sigmodon hispidus
AAAAAAAAAAAAAAAAAAAAAAAAAAAAAAAAAAAAAAAAAAAAAAAAAAAAAAAAAAAACAACCAGGTTAAATTGGTACAAGAAATTGAGGAGAAGATATATTTTCTGTTGTTTGCTATAAAATAAAGTTTCCAAAAAATAATGTAAGTGTGTCATAATGAATTAAGAACAGGATTTAGAGAATATTAATTAAAGCACATAAATTCAATTCCACTGAACTAAATAATGACTAACCCTGGTTCAATTATGCATCAGTTTTAGCACATTTACAACTTTCCTCTTAAACTCAAATAAAAAAAATTATCTGAGTGACACATATTTGGACCATTTACCTCACACAGATCCAGCACAGGTAACCATGGAAGCTTTATTATTTTCCTATGAGCTATGATTTAAAACTGCGGCCCATGAAATGATACATGACTGTGGCAAATTCTTTTGCAATGAGCATAGTTATTTTAAAATTAGATGTGCTTGAGATGACACTGTGAAGTTCTGAGCCCAGAAGCTATGTTGAACTTGAAGGAAGTATTACACACATACATTACAGAGGATTACACATTTAAATTACACAGGTCAGCACTTATTGTAACTAGTGTTTCTTTGTTGCTCTTTACACATTTACACTTGGCTAGCTGGTTTCAGCTTCCACTTTGCAAATAAAAATGGATACTTTTCCAAAGTGGAAAAATCAAATGCACCTAAATACTATTTAAATAGCATATACCCGGCTGAGAATCAAGTTAAAAAAGAAAAAAAAAAAACTCTAACTAATTGTTGTTATTATTTTATTAATTTCTAATAGTAACAGGAAGCAAACCTCCAGCCATAGAAAACTATTTCAAAAATAAAAGTAATGTGTTTCTATTCCACAACTGTTTGGGAAATTATTTTATCTACAAGCTTTGAGGGAGAAAAATGAATGAAGAAGTTAACTTTACTTCTAAGATTTTTACATCCCCTCAACTGAAGAATGAATTAACAAACTCTGGTACTCCATCTACACAATGGAGTACTACTCAGCAGTAAGAAAAAATGATATCCTAAAATTTGCAGGCAAATAGATGGATTTGGAGAATATCCTCCTGAGAGAGGTATCTCAAAACCAGAAAGATAAGCAGGGGATGTAATCACTCATTAGTGGACTCTAAACAAAAAAAGCAAAAAAGCAAAGCATATCCAAGCTGCAAACCACAACCACTGAACAGCTTGGGATCTGAAAAACCTTGGACTGACACCTTGGATCCCACTCCCTCTAGAGGAACATCTAACTCAGTCTTGATGTTTCGGGGAGGAAACTGGATCTGCCAGGAGTGGATGCTGAACTGAGCAATATTGGGACCTTGGGACCTCCTGCACATGCTGGAGAGGAGATGGGAAGATGTGGAGAAGAGAGAGTGACTGGAGGGGGTGTGAGGGGGAAGGGACCTTGAATAAAGATATGCACGGATAGAGCCCAAAACCTTGAATAACTCAATCAAAAAATGGGGTTCAGATCTAAAAAGAGAATTCTCTGCAGAAGAATTACGAATGGCTGAAAGGCACCTGAAAAAGTGCTCATCATCTTTAGCCATCAGAGAAATGCAAATCAAAACAACTTTGAGATACCACCTAACACCTGTTAGATTGGCTAAGATAAAAGATACAGATGACAGCTTATGCTGGAGAGGATGCGGAGCAAGGGGAACACTCCTCCATTGTTGGTGGGAATGTAAGCTTGTTCAGCCACTTTGAAGGCAGTATGGCAGTTTCTCAGAAAATTGAAAATCAATCTCCCCAAGGACCCAGCAATACCACTTCTGGGTGTGTACCCTAAAGATGCACAGTCATACTCCAAAGACCTTAGCTCAGCTATGTTCATAGCAGCATTATTTGTAATAGCAAGAACCTGGAAACAACCTAGATGTCCCTCAACTGAAGAATGGATTAACAAACTGTGGTACATCTACACAATGGAGTACTACTCAGCAGTAAGAAAAAATGATATCCTAAAATTTGCAGGCAAATGGATGGACTTGAAGAATAACCTCCTGAGCGAGGTATCACAAACTCAGAGAGATAAGCAGGGGATGTGCTCACTCATTAGTGGTCTCTAAACAAACAAACAAACAAAAAAGCCAAGCATGCCCAAGCTGCAAACCACAACCACTGAACAGCTTGGGATAAGAAACACCCTGGACTGACTCCTTGGATCCCACTCCCCTTAGAGGAACACCTGACTCACTCTTGGGGGTGGGGGGCAGAAAGTTGGATCTGCCAGGAGTAGAGACTGAACTAAGCAATATTGGGTCAGTGGGACCATGGGACTGTCTGCTGCCTGACCAGGGAGGGGATGGGGAGTTGTGGAGAAGAAAGAATGACCTGATGTGGTGGGAGGGGGAAGGGATCTTGAATAAGGATATACAAGAATAGAAAGTGTGACTTCTTTGTTCATAATAATAATAAGAAGAAGTATACAGCAAAAAAAGAAAATGTGACTTTATTCATAATAAAAAAAGAAAAAAAATGCTAAAAAAAAAGGAAAGAAGCTGAAGAATTTTAAAACAGACAAAACATAAAAGTTATGTTAAAAAGATTTTAAAAAAGAAAGAAAATAGGCATTTTATTCACATGTCTGAGAGAGGCAACAATTGTCTTCATCTGAGTGCATGATACATGGTGCCACAGGATTCACAGAGGTGAGCTAGTTTTTTCTCTCATTGTTTTGACTTGTATGTGAACACCAAAATTATGTTTTTGTGTGTAATGCCTGTTAGTTACTCTCTCAGAATCCATCCATATACAAATAATGGATGCCTATATAAAGAGTTATCTTATTAACTGAAAAATATGACTTTATTCATAATAATCAAAAAAAGAATTTAAAATAAAAAATATTTTTACATCTACATTTCTACAATCCTCTTATTGCTATTCTTTTTTTTTTTTTTTTGGTTTAGATTTATTCTTGTGCTCATAGTCTAAGACGACAGCTGCATTTGATGGCACCCGCACATACCCTATAAAGATATTGATAATTCAGGCTGTAATATTAAATTACACCAACACACACACATTCATCACATAAATATATATGTGGTCTATGTAACAGATGAAACTTCTTTTCCCTTGCAAACAGCCCTCAATTATAACCTCATTTAATTTAGATTACCTGTGGGCTGAGGTAATACCACAACATAAAAATATGTTTATGCCTAGTGTATCTTGACTAAATTTTATTGCTAATAAGCTCTGTCTAATTTGCTCTGAGAGCTTAACACTGATTGCTTTGCTACCGCAGTGGTATAGATAATGTAGAGGATGTCACAAATCAATCCCAGAAGTGGAAATACAGAAGCTTTGACCATTGTATTGAAATAAACTACAGTACAGAGATTTTAATAGAATCTTGAGTTAATAGTAACTAAATCTGATTTTATGAAAGTCATCTTACCACAAAATATTACAGCTTTCATTCACATGGACATTTATCTCAGATGAAAAGCTATAATAAGAAACAAAGGAAGCTAGTAAAATTATTTATTTTCATAGAAATATGTTGCAAAGAAAAGGTATATTAAATAGGTAAATCATTTGAATAATCAATAGTTGGGTGCATTTGGCTCCATTTTTCAACTTTGAAAAGTTGCTGAAAAGCTAAAGAGACGACTCAGATTAGGAGCATGTACTGTTCTTATCAGGAACTGGAATTAGCTTCTCAACAGCCACACTGGATGACTAACAAACACCTGTAAACTAGATCCAGGAGATCAGATAGCATCTTCTACATGGACACCTGCATACATATGTAGACAGACACATAGGCACAATTAATAATAAATCTTTAAATGATCAAAGTAGCATAAAATATGAGCCTACATTTTAAAATCACTGTCTATTAGAATTGCCAATGTACTGATTATTTTCTGCATAGCTTCCGGGCATTGTTAAAACCAGGAAGTGTAGTCTGTGTGCCATGTCAAATACATGTAGCTAGACTCCACTTCACCTTTCGCAATCTGCCTGCTCAAAGAGGCAAACTCAGAAGGAAAACACCATGTTTCCTATTGTATGTGGAAGAAAAAGACGAGGACAGAGCTGCAGGTGGAAGAGTGACTACCAGACCTGGGAAGAGGGATACCACAGAGGGGCATAGATAAAATGAGGCAGAATCTGCTACCATTGTCTTGTATGCATATGCTGAAAAACAAATCACACTGAACTGAACTAGCATATGCAATTAATACACACTTATAAAATATGTTTAAATAATATTGAGAACTACAGAGATAATACAGGAGGTAGAATGAATACTAGAATACACTCCTTATATCTAAGTCAGCCAGCTCACAAGTACCTGCAATTCCAGATCCTGGCTTCTGACACACTTTTCTAGCTTTCTTGGGTACATGCACTCATGTGCCCAATATCTACACACACACACACACACACACACACACACACACACACACACATACACACCTATACTTATAATTAAGAATAACATTTTAGATAATTTTGAAATATTCTTCTTTCATGACAGATCTCATTATAAACTAAAATATTAATATGCCTAAGTTTAAGTTTGGATTTTTATTTTAATACTGATAATTCTGTCTCCCAGGTTGTCAAACTCAACCTAATTTATCTGTCTGTCTCATTGTTCACACCATATAACTCACCATTCCTTCTCTCTGAATTACTTTGTTCTTGGTCTGCCCACTTTAATTCCACTCATCTACAGGACACAGTACAAATTGCATCTCCTTTGTAATACTGTCCCTAATCTTATGAAATAAAAATTATTCTCCCTTAGAATCTAAACACGCTTTAATAACCATATTAAGCCCTCTCCATATACATTGTGCCTGGGTTTACCTCATTATATAGATACATTTACTTTTTCTCTACTAATAAAATTCTAGAGGGAGAAAATTATACCTTTTTTGTATTTGTATCTACACTGCAAATTTCTTTTCTTATAGCACCTGATTGCAAACATTCCTGTTTAATAAGGGGATCATTTTCTGTCCTTTATACCATTCCATTGCCTAACATGGAAGAATAATGTATGAAAAAAAGATTAAAAAGAAAACAAGTAAATTATATTTGGATCAGTGAGGTGGCTCAAAAGATAAAGTTTCCTGTCATCAGGCCTGATAATCTGCTCTTTACATCCTCAGAAACCACATAATGGAAGCAGAGAACCAAGTCTTGAATATTGTCCTATGACCTCTAACTGAACCCTGTGACATACATACACACACACACACACACACACACACACACACACACATATAAACATTTTAAAAATTAGTGTACATTTATTTTGTGGCATATACCTTAGCAGAATTTTTAAAGAAATGTTAACTTTGTCAGTCTTTTATAAAGATAATCTTTCTATATAAAACAAGCTTTTTTTCTATTACACTTCAAAGTTCTATTAAAAGGGCCAAAATGGAGAAAAAATATTAATTATGGTTTTATTCATTACCCAACCATATATATTCATTACTAAATATTTCTATCTGTAGGCAAACACTCCACTACTATCATTCCTTGGTTTTCAAAAACAAGTTTTTCTTTTGTTATAAGATTAAACAATATCTTAAATAAAACCACTAAATTTTCCTCCTAAATATGAGAAATGAAAACATGTCTACAAAAATAACTGTGCATATCAATTTTATTTGAAGTAGCTAACAAGTACAGTCAGGATGTATATATGTCATCAATTAACAAATTCAAAAATTAAGGTATATTTATACATAGGACACTCTAGAAAATTAGAAGGAATATTGATAAACAAATTATGAACTTTTAAAAGAGAGTCCCAAATTAGAGGGGAAAATATTCTAAGAAATATAAAATTGGATGGCTTGGGTTTTGGAAATTCTAGGACAAATCAAACTTAATCAGATAGGAATTTGGAGAGTCTGGAAGGGACATTGCAAAAACCCAGGAGGACTTGGTGGAAAAGGAAATGTTCTACTTATTGAATAGGGTGGAGGTTATATGAATTATTGTGCTCTCAAAAACCATATGCCATTTCATGTTTGCCCAAATGTTATTAGATATAAACTATGCTTCCAAGGATTAATTTAAAATAGAAATTGTGACTTTCTGACATTTTTATATCCCACAATCCAGAGCAGCATCCTATCCTATTGTGGAATTCTAATTGCAACAGTCTGAGCCTCAATGAAGAAAAGTTGAGACAACATGAATAGGCTGTCTGGAACATACTTGGCACTACCCCTTTGAGAAAAAAAATAGTCAGAGATTATAAACCCCAAATGGAGATTAGAAGTTTGAACTCAATATACAAACTTTATTTTGCAAAGTAGCTCTTTATACACATCAGCCTATAAGTACATAATCTAAATAATTATCAAATCACATGTTAGAAAAAGCTGTGGTGGTTCAACTGTAAGTCTAAATAATAGTTACCAAAAAGGTTGATTTGGAAAATAGAATGTTTTTTACATATTTCACTGGAAACTATAACCTAGGATACAACATTCAGTCAAGAAAGATTTGGAGATTATCTGGTTTTAAGACTTTATACAACCATGCATCTAAGTGAACAGCAATAGCCCGTTTTCTTCCAAGAAGCTCATTATTTCATTCAGCTTCTTAATTCCTTCAATTAAGTTTTATATATAAGCAAATGAAAACCATGCATAATTTGGAAAAGAGACATTATTCTGTTAACTCCCACACATACACAAGAAAAGTAATCGCAAGCAGCTGTCTTTCTTTTAACTAAATTAACAATGCTTATTATGCTCTGGCTTCTAGATGCAGAATAGCATGCTTCCTGTTAATATGCTTGGTTTCTGACCTGACAATAATGCTAAAAAAACTCAGCAGGAAATTCAACTCCCACATATCGCTAGCTAGGGAGAGAGAGGCAAAGGGAAATCATGTTGTTGGAAATTAAGAACGCTTATTACAATCCACATCAAGGGCATTTCTGCACCCGATCTGTTTTTGCAAGTTATGAAGAAGATTCCCACAGAACAAGCTAAGGAACAGAGGCTGTGAGTAGCATACTAACAAAACAGAAAGCTGCTTTTGGGGAAGCCACTGACTTGGTGACCCTTTTCTCTTTAGACTAGGACAAAGAAGAGGGCTGTGGTACAGTTTGACACAGGGTGATAATGGATGATATTAGTCGGGATGCATTCACAGAGTTCCTCCTATCACAGTGGACTGAGTAGATGAGTCTTGGGCTTTGGTCTCTGATCTAGGACCCTTAAAGAAATGATTCAAGAACTGACAGCTTTAACCTAATTACAAAGCAAGTACCCCTGCTGGTTCTATACTGTAAGCTTTCTTTCTTTCTTTCTTTCTTTCTTTCTTTCTTTCTTTCTTTCTTCTGTTCTTTTTGTACTATGTTTTTAAAATTTTTACTTAAAAAGGTTTGTTTTCCATATATACCTCTGCTAACCTTACCTTCTCTCCTCCCAGTCCTCCCTGAGTCTTCCTCCACCCATCTCCCCACCTATCCCCCCATCCATTCCCCAAGGAGGGCAAAAAGTCTCAAGGTAGATCAGTTTAGTCTGGTGTATCCATTAGAGGTAGGTCCAATTCCCTCATTCCAATATTAGGGCTGGGTTAGGTGTTTCTCTGTGGGGAATGGGCTCTAACATGCCAGCTCATGCCCCAGGAATATAGTCTGATCCTATTCCACAAGGCTCCACATGCCAGTCGACAGTCATCTGCCTTTGGAGGGTTAAGGCTCTTTCAAGCCAAGTAAATAAATGAAATGAAATGAAAATTATTATTGTCAAGGGTATGTGTTCTCCGGATGGATGACATCCTATCATCAAAATTTCAAAATCAAGACAATTACATTTATCTTTTCTTTTGTTACTGCCTTCAACCCAGATTTCTTCCTCTTGATCAATGTAGCAACATCTTAACCAAAACATTCCCAAAATGTGTAATCTAGGGAAATATTCTATTTCCAATAACTTGGATAAACAAACTGTTAAAGGATAGATAGGTAGATAGATAAATAAATATATGAAGATATTGCAAACAAAATATTCATGAGACAGGGTAACATATAACCTGGCTAGGATTGAATTACTGGAAATAAAAGGCATATACCACAATGCACAGGAATTTGTTACTGGGGTCAAACCCAGGGCTTTGTGCATGTTCAGCAATTATTCTGACAAGTGAGCTACATCTCAAACCCATAATACTTAATTGTCTACAAAAGTTTTGATTTTTAAAAGCATAGAATTAGAGCATACTATGAAAAACTACAATTATATCTTAAGATCTACAGAAGCTTTAAGAAAATTTATAAATATAATTTATCTCATTTTTATACAGTAATTGCAACTATGCTACAAAATATTTTCAAAGCATTTCTGAAAAAGATCAAGCCACTATGAATTCATGCTATAAAATTTAAATAAAACTCTCTTATGAAACAACTAGGTAAATCAATGGTCACTTCTTTAAAAGAGAATTGAAAGTACACATAATGTATGATAATGTACAATATACAAAGACACTAAGATCTGAAATTCTACTAAATGTCAATGGCTCTGGAACCCATTTATTGTGGAGTCGATATAATAAAACTTCTTTTATGATGATGCAGAATGGAAGTAAACATTATGTCAAAGGAATGCAATGAAAACCCAATTCCAATAAGAGGGAATGACTTACAAAAGACTGTGATGAAATAATTTCACTGTCAGAATCTGATATCATTCAAATATACGTGCTAGATTTGAAACACCAAAAATTTACAAAGTAAATTATAATAAAATCAACATCCTCATGTAGAAAACCATACACAATGCTAACATGAAACAAAAAAATTGTGATAATAGATAAAATAGTATAGATAATAATTTGTTTCTAAGCATATTTATGAATGGAAAATTAATTGTACAAGTGAATGAGTGATAATCATGTTAACCACATGATAAAATGAATATATGCCTTACACTGGACTGTCTAAGAAATCAATATATCTTACTACACTTTAGAAAACATGGATATTAGGTTAATTATAGGTATGATTCTAAGCAAATATTGACTCTATCATGTTTAAATATTATTATAGTGATACAATTTTCATATTAAATTCCTGAACCTTCAACTGTTTCATTCAGTACTGAGAGAAAAGTTGACAATTTATGTACCCTTAGAGCCCATGACTAAGATATAAACTACATGGAATTCATTTGTTTCATGTTACCATTTGTGGTAACCTTTGAAAGTGGGGAGAATTTAGGAAGCATCTTGGCCTGGAATTGATATCATCACTTAAATTTAAATATTTAACTAAGGCATCAGGTTGCAATAGCCCTATGATAGGTGCTGTTTCGCCATGTTTTCTATAATGAGTAGAAACTGCAACTGCTTTCTTTGGCTAGAACCAGGAATTTCAACCATTCCTCTATCTATTCCAACAACCACAGGTATAAAGAACATGCTCCTTCCTCAAAGTCATCCCTACCATTTCTCCTGGTTTATCAATCTTCCCTGTGACATTGTAAGCATCAGCTTCTGTAGTGAGGATACAGTAGCAGCAAAACTAGGCATGATCCCTGCTCTTAAGGTTCTTACACTGTTCCACTTTCTGTTAACGTCATTTCTATAAGAACTCTCCTTGCCCCCTCTTGATGCTGGGTCAGTTCTGACTTACCTTTGTCCTTGAAAAAATTCTTATCTTAGAAACAAAAGAAAAAAATCACCACATTTATTGAAATACATTTTAAAGTTTATTTATTGCTTCTTAGGAAAGAGCTCATAAATCCAAAGTCAGCATCTAGTTTCCAAGGTTGGTCTTGAACTCCTGATCCACTTGTCCCTCTCTCCTTGAGTACTTGGATACATGCATGCACCCCAGCATTTAGTTTTGTATGGTGATGTGCATTGAACCCATGGCCTCCTGCAGCTAAGCAAGCACTCTGACAGCTGAGCTGAATCCTCAGTCCCAAGTCTTTGATTAATTTCACATGTGTCACCCATTTTGATTGTTATGAACTACAATAAAGAGACCACATCTAAAGTTATGGAGCAAGCACTGACATATTCTGTATGTCTGTGGGGACTTTAAGAAATTGTTTTCTAGGTTCTGAGAGAGAAAAAAAAAAAACCTCTATGGTATTTAAGGAAAAAAAAAACAACAGAAAATAAAAACAGATGCCAATCAACTCAATCTATGTGAATTATTTATATTCTGTCTCTACAATTTACATCTTAAATGGGTATTTTAATCTGATACATTGTAATTCTCATCCAAAAAAGCTTCAAATACCTAACAGTTCTGATTAAGCCAAGAAATATTTATTTCTCATCCAAAGCTTAAATGTTATTTAATTCACACTGGAATGTCTAAAGACAAAAATTGTATCTCAAGAAGCAAGATTTAAGGTAGTCTCAGTTCTAAAGTATTTTATTTATCACATGAGTAGTACCAATAATGATCTCTTGTAGCTGCCTACATGTGTGTCAGTATTTATGGAAGGTTATACATTATATTAAATCATCTGAACTATCAAACCACACATAAAGAAAGAAGTGCTTCTTGGTAGAGCTAAGAAAGACTGATTTATTCATTTAGTTACTACATGTTTTTCTTCTGGGTGCCTGACACATGTCACACTAAGCTAGATATAACATTTTTTTAAAAAGAAAAATAACAATGAAAGTTTTATCATTATAAATATGTGGTATTATTTTTTATTTGTTAAAATACTGAAACCCATAGAAGAACTAGTTGACTAATAACTCTTCTATCTTCCTATTGAGAGGAACTGTTATAGGTTAGTCCAAAATATGAATAGGCTGGTTTTCTCTTACACTACATAACTGCAAGACATCCTTTACATACATGAATTCATAGTTGGCTTAGCTCATGTAATTATGTTCAGAAGAGGCTAAACACAGCCCTTTTCAAAACAAGAAACATTGATGCAAAGTATTCTCTGGATTCAGGAGATGGAGGTTCATTTAGAGTTCATAAAGTAATAGTGGAAGAAGACACAGAAAAGATGATGTTATTCTAAATAAAAATTAAGCTAAGGAATTTATAACAGAAAGGTAAGTCCACAATAGAAGCTAATTTAAACAATACTCAGGAAAGATTTTGCCAGGAGATGAAACATAAATATTAAGAAGAAGCCAAACTTAGGAAAATACGTAGAGGAGGGGAGGAGGAACAGGAGGGCAAAGGAGGGGAGGGGGAAAAAAGGAAAGGAGAAGAGAGGAGGAGAAAAGAGAGGAAAACAGGAGTGTAAATAAGCTTCGAATTTTTGAAGAACAGGAAGAAGTCATTGCTGCTAGAATGTAACGGAAAAGAACAGTATGACATCAGGAAAGACATAGAGGCTCACTCCCAAATAATTTTGTAAACTATGAAGCTTTTATTTCCTTAAATTGGAATTCTGTGGACGCCTTAGGAGGAGGCAAATCTAAAATAATTTTCTCTTTTCAGAGCTCACTGTGGCTGTTGCCTGGAAAAGGATTAGAAACTGGGCGAAAGTAATGCTGAAGGACCAGCTGTTGTAGCTTCAGAGGCAAGAAAAGAGAGTTTCAGTGCAGGCAGCAGCAGGGGAAAAAAAAATGTGTGCATGTGCATGGACAAACCTTCAGTGAGATAGTGACAGAAGTCTTAGTGACTTAGATGTAGGAAGTGAAGGAAAGAAAAAAGTTCATGATCTCCTCTATGTGTCTAATTTTATTCAATAGGTAGATATTGGTGTTATTTTCCAAGCCAGGAAAAGCTAGAGAACAAGAAAAGAAGGGAACACAGAGTACTCATGTTTAGTGCAGGAAAAGTTTCTTCTGAGAGGCCAAGTAAACATACAAGGGCCACCATGAAGTAGATGGCACTACCATCTGAAAAAGCAGAGTGCCACCTAGACCAGCAGGTGACTACCTCTAATCAGATAAAAATAGGACCAACCAAGATAGTTCCTACATAGTGTTAAGTCAAAGCTCTAGCTGATCATGCTGAAAACAGCACTCATGAGATAATGACTTCATCATTCACTCTCTTCTGATATGAATTAAACCCTGTATTCCTTGTAATTCTGAGAGTATTCTTCTAAGAAAGCTATTATTATTAGCACAATTTTTAAGATGGAGTCAGTAAATGAAAGAAGCTAAATAATTCACCAAACATCACTCAGCTAAGCATCAGCTCAACCTCCAGAAAATCTAATTTCAAGATGTGCATGTTTAATACTCCCAATTAGCTGGATTTCTGATGCAAAATTATAGTTTTAGAACTAATGGTTCAGCCAAGTAGGAATCTCATTAGTAGAATTTATCTTCGATCAACATCATAAAGAGGCCAATTTGTTGTTATTCTTTGTCTGGATGTGTTATCAAAAGCATATCATGAGATACTTGTCAAATTTCTGCAAAGAAGATTATATGTAGTAAAGCCATCCTTCAAAAATTCTTTAGAAATAAACATTCCAGGATAAGTAAAATTGAAGAAAATCATCACAACCATACTACCACTACAAGAAATGCTTAAAGAGCATTTAGAAAAAAAAAAAGATGACAATAACATCATGGAAGAATATGAAAGAATATAGTTCACTTGTGAAGCATATATAACAAAGTAGAAATATAAAAAACAACTTCAACAACTACAGTGAAAAAACAAAAGAGAGGACATGTTTAAAAATTTTTAAATGAGAGATGAGAACAAGAAAAAGTAAAACAAAGAGAAAACAATTAGCGATTAATGAAATGGTAGGATTTAATTCTCACCAGTAAAAAATTTGAAGATAAAAGATAAAATTCATCAATCAAGAGGCTGAAAAGGATTTTTTAAAAAAGGAAAGGGGAAACCCAGCAAACAATATGCTGCCTACAAGAAACTTGATCAATAAAGACATAAAGTAAACAAAAACCTAAAGATTAGAAAAAGATACTCTAAGCAAACAAAACAAGAATAAGAAATAGCAAAACTTACATCATATAAAATGAATTTTTAGGTATCAATTTGAAATAAAGACAAAAGAGGCAACTATAAAGCTGGACCACTATATACTGATAAAAGGAGGAATTAAATAAAAGAGAATAACAATGATAGACATATATGCACCGAACAATACAGCATACAATTAAGTAAGGAAAATGTTAGAGCCAAGGGAAAGGTGGAGTACAACGCAATAGTTGATAAGTACTTCAAGATTACACTTTCATTGATGGACAAATTATTTAAACAAAATATCAATAAACAATGACAGCATTAAATTTTCTACAAAGAGTACCTGGTGCTAACAGATATTCATGCACCATTTCAGTTAATTTTAGTGTAAAACATTTCTCCTTATTGACACATGAAAACTTCTCCAGGAGTGAGATAACGAGGTAGAGTACAAAACACATGCCAATACATTTTAAAAATTTTGTCAACACTCACAGCAGCTGTGATTAAATTTACAAGACACTACAAGTTCAAGCCAGCCAACATTCCATCATGAGTGATGGAAGAATTCATAAAGTTCCATAACTAGCTGAAGAGATTTTGGCTATTATAACTATGTAAAGGAAGAAGAATCAACTTTCTTCAGGGATGCTGGCTCCGTACTCTACAGGCATGCACACTAAGTGGATTCTGTGAGGACTTTTTTTGTTTTGTTTTGTTTTTCCAAAAACAGATAAAGTTGGGAAAAAGAGCTTTGGGGAAAAAATTGGAAAAACAGAAGACAGGGGTTAGTTTCATTATATGTATGCATGTATGATACATACAATATTTTTATCTAAAAATTAGAAAAAATTAACCAAATCATAAAATTCTTGCTTATAACAGCTATATGTGTATGTTACCTAAGGTTTTTCCTTCTATTTTCTTCAGAACTAATTAGTGTTTTCTCTTCTTCAGTGTATTTTTTATTCCACAAGAATTCCACAAAATTTATTTTGACCATATTCATTCCGACTCTTCATCCTGGCTTCTCTTAGATCTGAGCCCCTTGCAACTTTGTGATCTCTTATTTTGTTAATAGCTTACTGAAGTAACCTAGATTTTATTTCCCTAAATGTTTCTTATCAAGCAGATCTGAAAAGAGACTATATCCTGGAATCCCTAGGAAAGGTCAGAAGAAATTAATTCACAATTAAGTGAACAAGAATATCACAATAGACACTTTAGGAAAAAGAAAAGAGAAAGGTCGTCTCTAAAGGAATTGATACATGAATGTAAGAGTCACAAACCTAAAGTAGGAGAAGCTTTAGAAAATGCTGCTTCTCTGCCTTTTGCAGGGAGGGGAGAAAGGGATGGGGGGATACTGAAGGCAGACGGGGAGGGATTGGGAATTGTGTTACAAAATAATTATTTTCTACATCTCAGCAAAGCAGATGTCAAATAAGGATATATATACTCATAGGCTAGAAATGATAACCAACCTTTACAAAACTCTGTGATGTGTTTTTCTAAATTCACTACATTTGTTACAGTGTTCCATAAAAATGCTTTATCAGTACTTACTTAACAAGTATCTAAAACTAAGAGAAACCTAAAACCAGTTATCAATTTTTAACTGAAAAAAAATACAGAGTCAAAATGTATTTCTAATGTCCACACAGCTTTCTGTGTTTTGAATCACATCACACTGTTACTAACAAAAAGATTAGTTAATTATAGGAGCCTGTGTTTCCTGTTATCTACCATGCTGACCTGTGTAAACTTGACAGAAATTTTCAACACCTCTATAGTGAAATAGTTTTGCCATGTGTAATCTCTTAGGGTGTATTAAAAGAATATTTTATGATGTTTTGTTTTTGTCAACAAAATTATTTTTATGTGTACTGAAAAATGTCATTGTTGAGCCTAATATTCAAAGGAAAAAGCAAAAAAACAAGTAACAAACATTGCTTCACTGTCAATCATTTTCATATGTATTTTCTAACTCAATTGTGTTACTAATAAGATAAACTCCATCTATTAAAATGTTGACAACAGTTAAGTAGTAACTTTTCTATCAATTTAATTTTTGACATCTTCCAAGTCCATGCTTCTCCTGTTACAAGATATTTCTAAAACAGAGGAATGCATGTGAAAATTGATAGTATCAAGAGACAGGCAGAACTAAGTGATTATTACAGGCTAAGCTGCAAAGTTCAGAATACTACAGCAGAAATTTTAATTAAACTTTGAATTTATACATTTCTGCCTCAAGTACAGAACGAAATTCTTTCAAAAATCATCTTGAATGAATATGGTAGGCCAGTGTTGAAGAAAAGCATTTTGTTGAGCTAGAGAATTTTTTTGGCACTATGTCAGCATCCAGACTAATTCACATTACTGAGGACCTACTATATGGTGATTTATGTTTAGTGTTTCACATATACCTCCTGACAGATAATTGAGATGACAAGGTCGCCTCATCATGGCAATGGTGCTACTTCATGTTCTCCCTCATATATTAAGCCTTATTTAATCCTTGCAAAATGCACATCAGGTAATGAATCTGGGAGTCATGACAACCATTAGGATTTGGGAAAAAACACAAAAATAACATAAAAATATATATTCTATGAAAAGTATGTTTTTCAAAATATTAAAAAGGTCTATGGTCTAAAAAATCATAAATTAATAGACAGTATACTAAATATACTAGTGACATCCTCTACAGTCTAAGCCTAAAGGGCCATAGATATTGACACTCAAAATATATACATATATGCATATCCCTGAAATACAAGCAACTTAAAAACATCTTCTTCACTCAGTTCACCTGTAAGGAAAAGTCTAAATATGTTTACATAGTTCACAGTGGTTTTCTTCCGTTTACTAGAAATTTTAACCTAACCATTCTCTGATTCTTAAGAGCACTTGTGTTTTCATTCACTGGCATTTATAAGCTGAGTGACTTTTTCTTGTTAACTATATTTCATGACAAATAACTATTGCATCTACCCTGCAGAATGAGCTCAAGAAAAGCCTATAAATAATCAATTAATACTTTTATATTACAGTAATCCAAGTCCTCAAGCAGTATCTCTCAAACTTCCTAATACTGCAACCCCTACAGTTCTCATGTTGTGATGAACCCCCAAACAAAAATTATTGTTGTTGATACTCCATAACTGTCATTTTGCTACTATTACAAATCATAATGTAAATAACTGATACACAGATGGTCTAAGGTGACCACTGTAAAAGAGTCATAAGATCCCGAAGGGAGTCATGACCCACAAGTTGGGAAACACTGTCCTAGCAATTTAAAGATTAAAATTTAATAAATCATTAGATTTATAGATAGTTATAGTAAGTTATGTATATGTTCACATGGTTTCATGTAGTCTATTAGTGAAGATGGCCTCTGATGGGTAGAGTCTCGTGGCTCTCTGTTTCAAATTAAAATAATATAACTCACTGAGGGAGATATAATTGTTCAATGTATTTTATAAAATGAGAGAACATTGAAAACTCCAAAAGAGATAATGACTTAGGATTTATAAAATCAGAAGAACAAAGATGAACTTCTAAATGTAAAACTAGATTGGTATTTGTCTTTGACAGACTGCAGGACATCTATCTCTGTCCCTCTATAAACCAAGGATAATTATATTAAATCACGAAATACCCCCATTATGTAAGTAAATATGCTAATGCACACAATCTACTAAATATTATCATACCATATTAAACCATCTGGCACCCAAGAGAAGTTGAAGGAAAAGCTTTAGGGAGACATGCAGCAAAGAATCAGCTGGCAAGATGAGACATAGAGAAACATTGCAACATTGCACAATGACAGACACTGACACTGCTCATAATTCAGAATTCGCATAGATTGGTTTGCTATTGGAACTGGATTATACTCCTTGTGGTGTTATAAGGAATGACTCAAAAATAGAACTTAAGGTCTTTTACTAAATGGCATATTTACAAATAAAAATTAAAAGGTAGCAGGAAAAAAAAACACCCTTTACAAATTATACTTAGTAGTAGAACCCTTGCTAACATGTGCAAAAGTCTGGTTGTCAGAGACTTGAATTCAAGATAATTCAAAGGTGTGCAGCATACACCTGTAATCTCAGCACCTGGGAGGGGCATGTAGTACTATCAGGATTTCAAGGCCAACTTTGTTTATGCAGCAAGTTTCAAGATATATTGGAGTACTTGAAGCCTTATTTCAAAAAATAAAAACAATACTTGTAGGGAGCTGCATTGCACCACGCCCTAAAGGTGGTGCTGGTTTCCGCCTTCCACCTTTCTCGATGGTGAGTGCTCTCGGGAGTAAACAACTCCTTATTGGCTGTAGGTGAGGATGGTGGCTTGCTTCCAGCACCTCAGGACCTATGGGCAATGTCCATGTGGCTTACTGGGATTGGAAGCCCAGAGGGTATTTAGCCACGAGCAGATTTCCTCCTGGGGTCGTTCGTGAGAGAGAGGTCTTTCGTCATATGTCTGAGAGTGAGAGTGAGAGTGAGTGAGTGAGAGACAAGAAGGTAATTAAAGGCCCGAATAAACTGCAAAGAGAAGGATCCGGTGTTGCGTGTTCCTTGTGGCACGCGACAAATACTAAAGATGATTTAAGGAAAAAAATAATCTTTCTTACATATCTTTGACATGCCTTTAGCTTTAATTCACTATATATTAAGATTGTCTCAAAACTATCTTAGATAGCGATTATCTGTGCCTTTTCATATGAAAAATATAAATGGAATTTTCTGTATATGTCTTCTTAAAATTTAATGCTAGAATCATCTCTTTCAACTACCATATTTTATTCTCAAGCAGGATGCTAAAGGGGAATAAAACAGAGATAGCCAAAGGGAAAAGCAAAGCAATTTTCTTCCTGTAACTTTTGTTTTAAATGATAGAATTAAATCATGCCCAGATCACATTGCTTTGGTCTAAAGGTCACGCTAAGATTTACAGTGATCCTTAAAGTATTTATAAAAATCAAAACAGAACAGAGAATAAACTTCTGTTCATAAAATAGGCAATGTTTCAAAGTTCATTTCATAAAAGAGGTCAACAGATCAATAGTATCATCCTGTCACTTGAACAATGATGTCCAAAGTTTAGCTTTGATATTGTAATGGATAACAAAGGCAACTCCAAAGAACAGATGAATCTATGTGGGACTGAAAATACTTTATTTTTGTTTTAAAGTGCATAGGGGAGGGAATTATCCACAGATCATTTCTGAGTGCCCTAGCAGAATCTAAATAGAACTGCAGATGTCTCTTGCAGAAACCTTTACTGAAGCAGGCACTGAAACACTTTGAATTGAGGGACAGTATTGGTGATGACAAAAAAGAAAGGAAGTATCAGATCAGGTGTCTGAGTTTTACAGAGAGGCATTTTGTGGTAGAATGTTCTACAACACAGAATCATTTAACATCCTCCATGCACAGGACATCCAGAAGAAGAGATGAGCAAAAAATAATCTTATTCATGGACATTGGGTCTAGTCCCAGTGAGCTGTGTCTACATGCGAAAAGATGTAGGTATGATTTCTGTCATTTATTAACTCAAGTCAAAACCTATACCCCTTCCATCTCAGATGATAAAGCAAAAGCTGTACAGTGGTTGAAGCTGTGTGATATGGCTGATGTTACCTCTCTGAGCCCTCTAATTGTACCCAGTCAATTCTCTCTGCTTAGAGATTCATCTTCCATCTGATATCTGCAGTGACATTCTACTCTACCTGTAAGCATTTGCTCAAGTTGACCTTCTTCATGAGGTCAAACTTTTCTAAGCCATTTACAATAATAGTCAATCTCCCCACTCTTCTATGGACCTACATTTGTTCTTGATGGTTGGGAGGTGTTTATCTTCTACTATATTCTGTTTTATGTATGACTGTTATTTCATTAAGTATTCACCATATTCTTGTCACCCCATATTTATTATAAATAAATATAATCTCCAAAGTGATGGGGATTTGTGTGTCAGTCTAATATCTGTCTGTTTGATTTACATAGACCAACCTTGATATAAATCTTTCAAGAATCAGTTTTGTTTTTCCTCTAACTTCCATATTACTATTATTATTATTATTATTATTCCTCTCTTCTTGGAAATTATTCTAACCTTTCTCAACAGCAAAGTAGAATCCTACTGAAGAACCCTACTAACACAAATTAAGCACAACTTGAATCCTTTGTACTCTATCATTTTAACAGCCAGCTAACTCACTGATTTTGCAATATATGGTCCAGATTATGGTTGTTGTCATTCTCTTGCCTTAGTGGGTTCTCTATTTTCATTGTGCACAGACATGCTACCCTCTAATCCTAACACATGCTATGAAGAAATATATGAGATATGTTATAAAGTTTACCTACTAATACTACCTATTATGTTTATTTGGACCAAAGAAGTAAGTAGAGCTTCAATCTTAGATGTCTAGTATGCTCATTGTCAAAGAACATTCAGTATTTACTAGATGTATGAATGAATGAATAGCATCAATGCTCAGCTCTAAATGAATAAAGGTAAGGTCCATGAGTTGGAAAATTTACTATCAAGCACACTTGTTTATTCACAGCTTTTGTAGTATAAGTAGAAATTATTTTAGAGTATGTGGGTTTCTATTTTATCTAAATGTACGTGCACACACACACACACACACACACACACACACATATATATATATATATATATATATATATATATATATGCTCATGTCAGAGCCAGAGATCACCGTCAGTGTTCCTTTATTGTTCTCCATTTTACTTCTGAGAGAAGATCTCCCCAGTAAACCTGGAATTTATCAATCCAGCTACACTAGCTGGACAGAGAACCCTCAGGATCCTCATTTCTCCAGCTCCCTGAATGTGGTTACAGGCAATAACCACTACTCCTGGCTTTTACATAGGCACTGGTAATCCAGATTCAGATTTCCATGCTGTACAACAAACACTTCACTTACAGAGACATCTCCCCAGTCTCCTGTTTGGAAATCTCCCTTTACTAAATCCCTTCTATAAAGTATAAGATGATTTTTCCTTCTGCCATCATTCATGACAAGAACCCTTGGGTTACATAACTGAACTTTACAATGATCATTGTTAAAGATGTCAGCTGACCCACATTTCAGAAAGTGAGTCAAGGAGGAATGGAAAAAGCATGCCCACTTTTTGCTTCTTAATGACCAACATTCTTTATATAGATGCAATTCAGTACTTTGCCTGATACCCCTAGATGAAAAACAAAAAACAAAAAACCCTTCATACTGAAATCTCCATATACTATGTGAGGTCTGAAGTATTTGAATCAACTTTATTAACTCTACTATACAAATCATAGACAATTTTGAATGTGCTTAGCCTCAGTTTTATCTGTTTTAAAGAATTTTTATGAAATAATTGGATCAAAAAGCAGTAAATAAGCTATCATATCATAAAATTATGTCAAAACAGAGGTTAAAAACAGTAACTTTAGGTTTATGACCACAATAAACCTCATGACAACATCTTAAGTCATTTATAAACTCATCTTCTATTTTGTAACACACAGTGTTTTAAAATCATGTAATTGTCAGTGATGTGGAAATGCCTTACCAAATGTTTAAGTATGTTTTGCCAGAAATGAGCAAGGTTTGTCTCAAATATGTTTTTATTTTAAATTCCAGAAGGCATCTAAATACACATTTAAACACTGTTATCATTATGTTGAATTTTTTAAGAATCAAGAGAATGAAAGACAAGTATTCACTCCAAACACAATAAATTATAATTCCAGACTCTTGGAACTAAAACAGAACTAAAAACATCACATGCTGTAACTTCCTCTCTGCATAGCATCTCTTCCTGAGGGACACCTTGCCAGCTGTGTATACTATCATCAGGTGGACATCTCAGAGGCAAGGAGTTCCTAGTCATTGCCCAAATGTTCGGAATGAGTGGTAAGCGTAACAGCCAACAGAACAGGATTCCTCTTTTTATTGGTCTAGAGCCTTCCTATTTCTCATATTCTTCTTCCAATTCAGAAAGGCCTTCTCAGTTGTTTTCATGTAACAATCCCTGGAGGTCTGAAGATGTCTTTCATATTCCCTTTCTTTTCTCTTCTTCAATAAAATGTTCTTCCTTAGATTGTGCCTCCCATGAACATCTTTTCAAACCCTTAACTGCTGTCTCCCTGACTGTGGATTTATCAGTCATGTACCTAACTGTGCTAATTTCATCTGTTTCTATGTTTATGTGAATGAAAACTAGCTTTTCTGCCACAGTTCCAAACTATATATTTACACTAAAACTGCTGCAATTCACACTGGCATTGTCATCCTCATTCTTGCACATTTATAAGGGGCACAGTAGTTTTCAGAAGAGATTGAATCATTTAACATCTGGATATAAATAATAAACAAATTTTACACAGGCTTCATGATCCACATGTGGAGACCTCTGAAATTTCTGAACCTAATATTCACCAACAGCCAAATTTAGATAAAGAGATTAACTCCATACTAACTGAAGTTCTGACATCATAAATTGCATGTTTTTCATTTATACTGAGAACATAAGAAAACTGTCATACTACCAGATTGATTTCATGTACTATACAATATTCTTGGGAAACTATTTTTCTCTCAGTTGTAGATTATATAATGTTACACTTCCACTTCTATATATTAAGCACATGAATATCACAGAGCACTTTATTTATTGCTGTGCTGAAAGGTAGATTCACTTTGACTGAATCTACTCTATTTATTGCTATTAACAGGAGAGTGAGATTTTCATTTATAAAATCAAACATTGAATTACTGATATTTACACTATAATTCAGTATTCTATAGCAAGTGTGCAAAATTTTCAATAAAGAGAAGAGACAAATAAATAAAATCTGGTTATATTTCTAATTCTGTTACAGCAGTGGTTCTCAACCTACCTAAGGCTACAACCCTTTAATGCAGTTGGTCAAGTTGTGATGACCAATTTGTGATGACCCCCAACCACAAAATTATTTTTGTTATTATTTTATAACTGTTATTTTGTCACAGTTTTCAATTGTAATGTAAACATCTGATATGCAGGATATCTGATATGTAACCCTGTGATTGAGTCTTTCAGCTCCCCAAAGGTATCATGATCCTCTGGTTGAGAACCACTCTGTTACAATCTCTAAATATACTGCACACTAACATCCTTAATAAGTGGGCACTGTTCTATAAAAGAAAACAGAAATTCTTCCTCGTTGGTGCTGGGAGGTGAAAGTCATTGCTAGCACATATAATCAAAACCAGAAAAGTTGATGGTGGCCAAGAAAATATTTTCTGTCAAATCATATTCAGTGATCCTTTCTGATATGCAATATCAAAAGGAAAACAGCCTTCTGAAAGGAAAGGAAAGAGACCCTGACCCCATGTAAAGGAAATGTGAGTATAAATATTACTGACTACACTTTTAGTTTCTGAAAATGGTAATATTCTCATCGGTTATGTGAACTTCTATGGCAACTACTCCAAACCTTAGGCTTTAAATTAGTCCTGCAAGAATAATTATAATTGAAGATGAAAATAAGTCTTGTAATAAAAGGTTATATGGCTTCTCTGTAAGTACAATAAATTATAAGGCATCTACACTAAGTTAAGTCATCATAAAATTAATTTTAAATATACTTTTATTAAATTTAAGTCATTTATCCTGGAGTCAAATTTCAAACATATTTCAATGGCTATAACAAAGACATTTACAAAGTCAAGAGGATGGATCCTTAGGTAAGGGTGCTTGCGCAAATCTGATGACATAATTTTTATACCCAGAACACAGATAGTGAAAGTCCTTGATTCTCCAAACTGGCCTCTGACCACCACACATAGGCCACCATCATGTGTGGACCCCCGCCACAAAAAAAAGCAAAAAAAAAAATTCTATAAGAAGAAAGCATGGAGAGAGAATACATCTAGTGTGTACAGAGAAATGTCTCTGGAAGTTGGCTGGTGACTATTCTGTAGGGTTAAAGCTCTGTCTTATTCTAAGTGGAGACGAGTACACAGATCCAGCCCTTCTCTTCCAAAGCCCTAGCATTAAAGTTCCACCTGTTACTAATCACAGTTAAAAAGAGAAAAAAATGTTCAATGTAGCAGTTTTTTCAAACCAAGTGGAAATCATACTTCCCCCCAAAGAATAGTCTCATGTAATTCTATTACTTGTCCCACACTGACCTCATTTCACCTCTGAAAAAATAGAAGGAAGTTATCTAGAGAAACTGGAAGTCATTTTTATTCTAAGATCTATCCTCAGAGTCCACAGCCAGGAGCTTAGGGAATCTGTTCATCTTAAACAGTAATGTACAAACTACTTTGCCGGAACAAGGTCAGAACTATTAGGCATGGGTTAATTCCAGTTTATCAATAAACAAAAAATTATATTCCAAAACCTAACAGATTCAGCCTCCTCCAACTTTCCAAAGCTTTTTTCTCTAGGTTTTCCACTTTTGGGGGCAAATACTTTAAAATAATGCTCACATATTTCTGAAATGTTCTTTTGGTTTGATTCAAGTTTTTCAGCTTTGGGAAAAGCATCCTGGAACAATGTGTTACAAATCACATTTCTCAATGTTGTGTATGCGCATCTTGTAAAAATTCTAATAACTCTTCAAAGACTCTGGAGCTTTTCAGAAAGATATGCACAAAAACATTAAGATGTGCTGATAAGAATAATTTAGTTGCACTGAACATAGTTGTTTCACAAAGCCCCTGAAATGTGTATCTGATCCCTGGAGTCTTAAAATATGCAGAGAGAGGTTTAGTCTATATTTTAAGCTAGAGGATGTTTCACAACTGTGAGGATGGATATGATATCCCATATACTAAACTACTTTATATAAATAATTGGAAACATGATCCTGAAGTTAAAAAAAAAATACTTAACTCAAAATTCTAAGATAAATTAGAGCTCAGGGAAGCCTTCCTCTGCAGGAGTGGAATCTAATTTGATGTAATGGCTTCTCTCAATTGGAAAAATCCTGCCCTGAGAACTTTAGAAAAGTTTTTCATAGACCAGTTTCCAGGACCTAGAGCGCGAAAATGCAGAAAGCGTTTGGTGTCCCTTCTGCTGGAGGTACTTCGCTGCATCTATCACACAGAGATCTGACTCTGAACTTGCAGAATTCCTGATCTCTTGTGTTCTAAAGTAAAGCAAGAAAGTGGTCCCTGGCCAGCCAACTCTCGCCAGCTGGAGCCAGTTAGGAGCAGTGGTCCCTGGAAAGGGTACCCTAGCCCATACCTCTCTGCTGATGCACTGGGGATTGTCGCCGCTGCTGCGGTGGTCGCTGTGCCTGGGAACCTCCGATCGTCCCGGAGAGCAGGAGAAGGAGGACCCCGGCAGCGGCTGACATCGTGGCCGGCCGAAGCAGATCCACTCACTCCTCAGAAGTCCAAGGAGTTGCTGCCTCTGGTCCGCCCAGGCTGGAGTGAGCAGCTGCGGGGGAAAGAGGAGGAGACAGCCCTCCCCAGCTCTGCCCCGCCACCGCCCCAGGGTGGGGGAGAAAGGACAGTCCCCACCCCTTCCCAGGCCTGGGCTTTTAAAGGGTCTTTGGTTGAAAGGACCTTTTCTCCGGGTGCTTCCTCTGTCAGATGAATCACACCTTAGCCAGACTTATCCAAACTTTTTTAGCATTAAGAAAGTAGTGGAAAAAATGACCAGATGTGTTGGGAGGGGGAAAAGACCTTGAATAAGGATATACAGGGATGGAAAAAAAAAATTCAGAGGGAAAGATGAACACAAAGAAAATATAGGTGTAGCAATCTTATTTGTATTTCCACCCTTGATAAGCCATGCTTATGATTCTTATCCTCTGTATAGTTATTGTTAACCCTTCCACATTTTA